>CAUYTI010129630.1:0-16358 GCA_963575145.1 Galago senegalensis
CCTGTGGTCCCAGCTACTTGGGAGGCGGAGGCAGGAGACTCGCTTGAGCCCAGGAGTTGGAGGTTGCTGTGAGCTGTAATGCCATGGCACTCTACCCAGGAGGACAGCTTGAGGCTCTGTCTCAAAAAAAAAAAAAAAAAAACTTGTGCTGGAATGTGGGAACATACTAAGCTATAAGGTTTTTATGTTATGGATTTTTTTTTTCTTAAGCTGGCTCAGCACCCATAGCACAGTGGTTATGGTGCCAGCCACATATACCAAGGCTGGCGGGTTTGAACCCAGCCCAAGCCTGCTAAACAACAATGACAACTGCAACAAAAAAATCGCCAGGCACTGTGGCGGGTGCCTGTAGTCCCAGCTATTGGGGAGGCTGAGGCAAGAGAATCACTTAAGCCCAAGAGTTTGAAGTTGCTGTGAGCTGTGAGGCCACGCACTCTATGAAGGGTGACATTTTGAGACTCTGTCGCAAAAAAAAAAAAAAAAACCTATAAACTGAGGTCTCCCATGTCACTTAGAGAAATGGTCTAGAATGCTCTATATAGCATTCTTTCCCCACCCCACCAACTGCCTCTTTGACCTTCAACCCTCCCATTCTCCTCACCCACTTGCCTTTGGCCACACTGGCCACTGCACTTTCTAAGACATGCCAGGCACAGTCCTGCCTCACTCTGTCTGCCTGGACCAACCTTCCCTCCGACACCCATGTGACTAAGTCCAGAGAGAGACTTGAAGGAATCTCTATGCAAAGTTCCCTTCCTTGGTGAGGCTCCCCGAACACCCTAGTTCATGCTGGCAACATCCCCCAGCACTTTGAATGCCTTATCCTGCTCTGCTCTCCCCTTTCTCCAATCATTGCCTCTTTCTAATGTGCTCTATAGTTTGACCACTCATACATTTGCTGATGTAAACATCTAGTGTACACGTACACCAGAATCTAAGCTCCCAAAAGCTGCGGAAGTTTCTCTGGTCTGTTCACCGATTTCTCTCAAGCCCCAGAACACGCCCTGGCTCAGAGCAGGAACCACATAAATCTCTCCTGACTGTTGCACCATCTTGGAACTATCCTTTGTTTCTATAAGCAGCATCCCTGTGTCCCATCCTTCATTCAGGTATTTGAAAGATACTGATGTTCAGCTATGGTAAATGTTCTGTGCATGCTCTACCTCTGGGGCTACTGTAGCCCTAGCTCACCTCTGCTATCAGAAGCAGGGATACCCTGTGGCCCTGAAGCCATCCTTGCCCACCTGCTCACTTCAGAGGAAAGTCTATTAATCAGGCAAATACGAGTTAGGGAAACATGGACTTCCACGGGCCCTGGGAAATGAGATTGAGCAAAACAGAAACTCTAGGTAAAATAAAGCTCTGGAATTTAGTAAAATTAATCTGGAGCCATAGTAAATCAGAAGCTCAGTGTGGTCAAAGGGCCTCCTGATGTCGAAATGTAAATGTTAACCCAAATGCCATGCTTTGTCACTCTGCAGGTCATTTCAGGTTTATATTTCACCTTATCTTCAAAATAACTCTAAGAAAGGAATCGTTTCCATTTGGGGAGATACGGAACTGCTGATATTCAGTGAGAAGGAAAGACGTGAGAGAAGCCACCCAGCCATGTGGTGAGCCTGGAACCAGAGCTCATGGGTTTAGGACAGATTTTCCTACTGGGTGTTGGAAGCCTGGGGGTATAGACAGTGAACCTGAGTGCAGCATAGAATATTCTGAGTCCACAGCACAGAAATGACGTGTCTCCCCAAAACATCAATTCTAGTACATGGTTCAGAAAAATAAAAAATGTCCTTTTTACATTAAAAGAAATGTGGGTTTTGCATAAAGCACAATGCCAAATATTTGCAGGAATTATTAAGATAGGAATATTCAGCTTAAGACAAATTTCCACCCTTACAAAAGTCCATTTAGAGCTTTCCAACACCCTTCCACCACCCCTACCTAGCTCTTACATTAATTAGCTGTGTGACTTTGGGCAAATTACTTAACTTCTCTGAACCTAATTTTTCTTACTGGTAAAATGAAGCACAAATGCCTTCCTCACAGGATAGTTGTTATAAACATTAAATTAAGATACATAAAAGAAGCTCCCAGAGCGTGCCTGTGGCTCAAGGAGTAGGGCACTGGCCCCATATATCGGAGGTGGTAGGTTCAAACCCAGGCTCAGCCAAAAACTGCAAAAAATAAAAATAAAAAAAAAACCTCCCAAAACAAAGCCTGACAGAAAAAAAAAAAAAAAGACATCCATTTTTGTCATTATTATGTTAGAATATTTTTTAAAACACGTGGACATCAAGAAGTAGTCATCCCTTTAAAGTCCCCAAACTCCTAATATGTCCAATTTAAGCTTTCACTTGAGAAGCAAGAACTGGGAAAGATTTAGAGGACAGAAATTGCAAAAATGGCTAGGGATTAAAGAGCAGAATGTTTAAGGAAAGGTAAAGGAACTGGATTGTCTTTGAACTTGAAGAGAAAAGAACAGAAAGAAACTTAGAACCTTCACAAAACAAAGAAAAGGGCTCAGCTGTTGTCCATCTCCATCAGGGCTGGGAGAGGACACCATGATGCCTTCATTGTGGGGGCGGGGGGGGGGGGCTGTGGATTAGGCACCAGAGGTGTTTGTGTGGCTTTTAGGAATCTCAGAGCCACAAAGAGTGGAATCCATTTTCCTAAAAATTTCCTTGGAGGGCCTAAAAACCTCACTATGGAAGCATGGATGAGAACAAGCTGGTCTTAAGCAGAAAGCGTGGTCACCTACACAGTGGGGTTTGATGCGCTGTAAGTGGAAATTTCCCACATTACCTTCTCCCCAGCCCTGCCTGGCTGCCCCACCTTCTTGCCTTGCTTATTACTTCCCACTAAACTCTGCGGTTCCTACCAGGGATGAAGGCTACCTGGAAGGCAGTCTTCACACCCTAATCTCTTAAAATAAGCTCCCATCACTCAGGAAAGGAACACAGAAGGATGTTTTGAAACCTAGACAAGATAAAGGAAGGGACACTGCCCAGCTAAGGGTAACTAGAGAAAGCATGCATGGACTGCCAGGAACAGCACCTTGGTGACACCTGAGGAGCTCAGCTTGGACAGGACAGGGAGACAAAAGTTAATTCCTCACCAATCCTCTGCTCCTGCTGTTTAGGCTGGCTCTGTCTCCTCAAGTGGGAGCTCCCTGAAGGCAGGGACATTGTCTCGTTGATGGTTTTATTTCCAGAGCCTAAAAGAGCATCTGGCCACCCTCCCAGGCAGGTGGGACAGAGGCATGCGGCACCCTCCCAGACAGGTATACAGAGGCATGAGGTCACGCTCCCACATCTACTACCAGATCCTTGGGTCAGCCCTGTAGCCGCACTTGTGACCTTGAGGTCCCAGGGACTGCTCCAAGGCTCCAGTTCCAACCCTGAACTCAGAACATCTCGTCCTCTCTGGGCTCTCTCCTCAGCACCCTCCCCCAGCCCATCTCTCCAGTTCTCCCACAGCCTCTTCCTCCTGTTTCTGCCCTGATCCTTCCCCTGGATCTGCCCCAGATCTCTGTCTCTCCCCAGCACCCTGTGCCCAGCTCCATCCTCCTCTTCTCCCAGATCTGTCACAGCTCTTCTCCCACCCAGTTCTGCCTTGCCACCCACTCTGTCCCCAGGCTGGCCCTCTGACTTCTGGCTCCATCCTGCTCTCTCCCCTGTCTGTCCCCAAGTGTGGAACCATAGCTGTCTCTTTAGGAGAGGAGAGGTGAGACTACTCATGGGGCCTGAACCGTGATGTCCATCCCCTTTCCTAACTCAGACAGCGGGAGGGCCTGCACTTGCCAGCACCCAGTACCTGGGAGGTGTTTGAGGAACACACAAATGCACGGCAAACCCCTGAGGGAACGGATGCATGCCGCTGGGACCAACCTGCAATAACATGATACTAGGAGGCTGAGGAGCAGAGAGGACGAGGCAGCCTCACCCTAGAATATTCTGCAGCATAGAATATTTCTCGGGTTTGATCCCTGCTCCTGGGGAGAGGGGCTTTGCCATCACCCATGAGGAACCAGGGGGTTTCCACAGCTCAGGAGGTGACTGGCTATTGTTTTAAATGCCAGGGAGAACAATGGTGCTGAAAAGCGGCACCCCATCTTGAAGTTCCTGGCCCCTCAAAAACTCCCTCTAGGCAAAAACACAGTAAGGGAACCCCAATATCTATAGTCCCCAGAAACCCTGGGCCAAGTCTTCTGCAGTCAGTAAGCATGGCCCTGAAACCTCTGCGACGCACCCAGATGTGGAGGGGGAGCTGTCGCTGATAAGGGAACCTGGCTGCTTCTGCCTCAGCTCACCAGCTCTGGCAGCCAGATCCGGGGCGCCCAGGAAACCCGGGGTGGGGAGGAGGCTGGGCACAGTGGATGCAGGATTTCCAGGAGCTGGGCCAGCTGGGACCAGGAAGCTCGCGTCAGTGCGGAGTTTGAGTGTGGAGGGAGTGGGCTGAAGAGACAGCAGCAGGGCACAGACGACAGCCCTCTGATTCCACCGCAGTCGGGAGGGGTCCAAAGTGGAGGCCAAGGGAGCCTGCCCCAAGGCCTGCAGTGTGGGGCACCGCTCCGGACACCTTGCCGCTGTGATACCTGAGCTCGCAGGATGACTTGTGGGGGCCTGGGAGGTGGGATCCCCCTGCCTACTCTCTATCCTGGTTCTCAGTGCTCCTCTGAGCCACACCTGCGTCCCTCCCTCCGGGAAGGGGGCGAAGTGTGACCCGCTATTAGCACGATGCAGGTCATATCCCACCACTACCACCAGCCCTAGTTCTCCGGAAAAGAATCCGCACACGCTGCCAGAGTATTCTGGCTCTAACGGTGGCCCTGCCACGTCAGGCCGGGGCTCATCCACCGCACGCAGCCCAGGTCATTAAGACATTCTCGATCTGCGACCTGCGCGCCTTGCGTGGGTACTCGCTGGGTGGCCTTCTCCCAGCCCTGGCCGCCGCCGAGGAGCGGGCAGGGACCCAGGCATGGCGCGCTCCTGCCCCCTGCCGGCGGACTCGAGAACTGCAGGCTGATGTCAGAACGGAGCCCCGGGGAGAGTCCTGCCTTCCCGCTCATCTCCCAGCACCGCACAGCCAGAGCTGGCGGCCCCACGCCCAGGCGCATCGGCAGCTTGCAAATGGAGAGAACAGGCCACGTAGAAAACGACAGCGGAGGGAGCAAAACAGAGCCAGGGAGCTCGCCAACCTTGCCTGAAAAGTGTATCAACAACCTCTGCCATCTACACGCCCTCTGCAGGTCACAGAGCGGCTCACAGCCAGTGGACATCACGTTCTCTGAACATTACCTTGCAGCCGGACCACCCTGAACAGCAGGGCAGGGGCGGAGCAGGTACGGCTCCTTCTGTTCTACAGATGAGAAAGTGGAAACCCAAGGCGGTGGTGTCCCTGGCCCACAGTCACACAGCAGGAGTGGAATGAACCTAGCACAGTGTCTGCCTCCTTGGCCAGGGCTCTAACACACGGTATTAAGTGAGTGCCTCTGTCCTAGACCCAGCCGGTCAGGTGTGATCTAGGGGAGGCTGGGTGTGGCAATGGTCTGGACTCTCTGTAATAGACAGAGGAACGTGTTAAATAGAGATGACAGAGCTCTGAGAAAGTAGGAGTGTCTTAGAACATGGAGGTCCCCTTCCAGGGCAGCAGGGGGACAGCCTCTGCTGCCAGGCTAGAGTTCAGAGGGTTGCTGGCTTACTGACATGCACTTGCTTCCCAGCAAATGATCCTGTGGCCATTACTAGGGAAGAGCCAAGGTCATTGGATAAAGGCAGCCAGACACCCTGGGCACACCAACACTAGACTTCCACTTTGATTATGGAATCCTCTCCCTCTTCTTCCCTGGCAGGTCATCCTGTGTCAGTTTTCCCAACCTTCTGTCTGGCTTCTCCCATCCTGTGTGTGTTTGTCCAATCTCCTGCAGCCCCTACCCTAACCACTGCCCAGTGCTGCTCCTCCCCCTAGGCTATGGCTGCGCCAAGGCCAAGGGCATGGCTGGCCCTTCCAAGCGGGATTAAACTGATTGGAAAGAAGCAAACTCATCCCTCATCCCTGTCTCTGAGTCAGCCACAAGTGATAGCAAAATGCATCCTGCTCTGGACCGAGAAGCGGGTGACAAATGGGTGACTTGTTCTTCCTCTAGATTTTTTTTTTAATGCTTAGAGAGGAGAGGAGGAATATTTATTAGTACGGAAATGGGACTTGTCGGAGCCTATGAACACCCCCACACATGTCTGCTCTCAAGGAAGAGGAAAGACAAGTCAAGGAATCCAAGACCCTTGTGAGCCATGAAGCAGTCTCTCCAGAAATAAAATGTGCACCCAAGCAGGGGCTCCAATCAAACGCTTCCACCAGCTAGAGAGAAGAGCTGCCAGAGGAGAAAATGAAGCCCCACCCCCACCTCCACCCTCGGCCCCTGCTGCACTGTGCTCAGCCTGGCCCTGGTCCTCGCCCCCTGACCAAGTTTTGCCATCCCTGACCCCTCACTGCCATCCTGGGGCCAGAGGGATAAGGAAGCTTGGGAAAGGGCTGACCCAGCCCCTAGGAGCTTCCTGCAGCAGGTGCTACCTCAGGGGAAGTTCTGTGGGCTTTACCCCCATCCTTGGGACATCCATGGTCTCAGGACAGGTCAGGCACTCTATCCTCAAGGCCTTCCCCATCCTCCTCCCTCAGCCACCCAAGGATTACCCTCCCCCCTATGTATCAAAACAGTGCTGGGCCCCATCAGGGCAGATAGATGAGTAAGACCCTCTCCTTGACCTCATAGAACTGTCATGACTGAAAGAGATGATTAATGAGCCAAAGTCACATTTCTGTAGCTCCTAATTCAGAAGAATTTTCACGCAATGATCTCATCTCAGGTCCTAGGTAAGAGCTGGTTTACAAATCTTCATGGCACAGAAAAGGAAATTGAGTCTCAGAGCCTGACCAAGACCTCCACTCCATGCTCCCCCCACTCTCCCTCCCATAGCTGAATGGCTGAGGTCGGCCAGTTCCAGAGTATAAGTGATAGGTGCCCAAGACAGACACACAGCCACCAGAGGGGTCCTCAGGTCTGAGGACGTGGACTGACTTTCCACTCACAGTAGCTTCTCACAAACCTGAGGTTCCCTGGGAAAAGCAGCGCAGACTAGAGACAGGAGAGACAGCCCCAGTTTGTGAACACGGAAGCAAACTGGAAAAGTGAGGCAGCCCAGTGTCCTCTCTCCTGCTATCCAGGGCTACGCTCTGCGAAGGCAACCCCACCCACCACTCCTAACAACCTTTGTATAGCAGGCGAGGCTGGGAAATGCCGTCTAGAGAATCTTCCAGGGTAAATGAGAAGACTCGGGCCTAAACTTGCCCTCTCTGATCCTCTCTGCTCCTTCCCGACCACCCCACCCAGGGTGAGGCCCCTGAGCCCAGCAGTTTGGTGACCACGGCTGTCCCAGCCTGGTGCATGGGCCTCTCCTGTCCCCTGGTGGACAGACTGCCGCAGTGCAACCACGTCCCTGCGCCACCCAGATGCAATTCCCCTACGGCCTGCCTGCCTGCCAAAGAGTGAAAGAGGACACAGTACCTGAGCCCTACACCACCATAGTGAGATTGATTGGGGGGCGGGTGCTCTATCCTCCTTCACCCCTTCTGCAGATCAGGACCCCTCCTTTCTGACCCCAGCATTCAGAAATTGTCTGGCTTAGCATTCAGCTCCTCTGTGTGGCTGGTGCCCTTCCCCGGACACTGCAGGGCCTCCTCTGCCCCATGACCCCTCTTCCCTGGGTCTCCTGCCTGCCAGTCTGGTCTCCTCACCCGCTGAAGGCCCTAACCTCAGATAAGGGGCTGGCCTGTTCTCCGATGCATGCGCCTCTGTGGCCCCCGACTTGGAGGCTCTGCTTCTCTGGGTGTTCTGGGTTTGGACTGGCCTCTGGCGCACCTGACTTCAGTTTAACTAACGCTGACCAAACAGCATTGTTTAGCAGGCCTGGTGCTAGCAGCGGGGAGAATAACAGAGATGGACACCCTCCAGACTGGTCGGCCAGGGAAGGTGGGCAGGTAGGAACCACCAGGGCAGAGCGTGCTGGGTACCGAACCAAGAGCCTCTGAGAACAGAACCTGAAAGCCACAGAGGGCAGCTTTGTGGGGAAGGTGCCAGGACTCCCACAGGGACAGGGGTGGCTGGCTATAATGGCCCAAGCATGGAGCTGTCTCTGCCTGCATTACTCTCACCCTCACCCCGGCACCAAAGTTAAACTGTTATCCCACTTTGACAGGTCTACAGAGCCTCAGAGCATCAGGGTGGCCAGCCCTGGTCCCACGGCTAGTGAGGGACTTGAACCTGGGGCCATCTTCTTTGCACCATGTCAGTTTCCCTAGCAGAAGGCAGAGCATGGGCAAACATGTGGAGGCTGGACGTGGCAGCACACTCGGGGATGGCAGGGTTTTCAGGCAGGCTGTGACAACACTGGGAGTACATGCTTTTGCAGCAGGGATGACAGGACCTGCAGTCTCAGAGCTACACAGAGGGTGGAGAGGAGGGCAAGACTGGTAGTGGGTGACCAGATAACCCCACTGACCCCACCCTTCTGTATGGCAATAGGATCCTTGGGTTTTATCTCAGTTCTGGGCCATCCTAAATAGAAACTACATTTCCTTCCTGAGAGAAGTAGCTAGGTAGCCAGGGGTATGTGAGCAGGTCCTATATGAACAATTTCTGGGTGATACTTTCAAAGGAAGGAAAGTATCAGCCTCCCCCACTTCTCTTACTTCCGCCTGCTGGCTGGATTACAGATTGTGTGACAAGGCTTATGAGCTCGCATAAATAAGGGCCACACCACAGGGACAGCAGAGCACAACACCAAGACACCACAGAGCTGTGGTGTAGTCCCAGGACCCCTTATGGCCAGGTTGTTACTTATAAAAGAGAAATGAACTTCTCTTGTGTTTAAGCCCTTACTTGTGTTCTCTGTTACAGCAGCTGAACCTGACTTCTAGCTAACACAGAAGCTATTGCAGGGGCCTTAGCCAGAAGGTGAAGTCTGAGGCCATGGCAATGGGGGTGGGTGGTCCTCAAGATGCAGACAGCTCTCATGGGGCTTAGCGTCTGATAGCAGCACGGAGGTATTGGAGACAAGCTGTTCCTTACTACTTCTTTGTCATTTGACTCCTGGATCTAACTTCCTGCTCATTCATCTTCCCTTCTTCAGGACCTCCCCTTTCCCTGGATCCAAAAAAACAACTGAATCAAGAGCTCTCCTGCCTCTGCCCCTCTCCCACGCTTCTCTCGGCCAGGTGTCACCTGTAGCCCCACACCACCTCGGCCTGGCCATCTTGAAGTTTCTTGTAGAGACTCTGCACAAACAGCACCTGCCCCAGGAGCTTCCCTGACTCCTCTGAGCCAGGTTAGGGCTCTGACTTCCATATTCTCCCTGTGTCCTGCGTTCTCTCTGTCCCACCACAGGCTTCTCTGTCCTGTGACTGTTCGCGCTCAGGCCCATTTGCCTCACTTAATCAGGAGCTCCTGAGGGCAGAGGCCATATTTGTCTTTAGATCTCAATGCCTAACGTAGTGCTTAGCGTATGATGGGTACCCAGGAAACGCTACTATGCAGGATTTTCCTTTATTTCTGCTCCTCAAAACCACCTCCTGGCTCCCCATTACCATTCCTCCTTAGCAGGTTCCACCCATCTGAGTTGCAACACTTAAACGAAACAAAAGCAAACAGGCCAGAGTGGAGAAGTGAGACCTCTCCAGGTAATATCAAGCAGCTTCCCGCAGCCACCCTCACCACACTCTGATTCAGAATTTCCATTATCAAAAGGTAACAGGTTTCTGTAATCTTACTCCCCATTTGGGCAGAAAAACATGAAGCAAGCTTTCTCAAGGATGTTTAACTTGAAATATTCCATACCTTAAAATTTAGGGCTCCATTTCAGAAATGATTCAGCCTTAGATGAAAGAAGACAAATGTCACTATTTTATCAAGAGAACGTTATGAAACACCACGCACATCAAATCTCCATATACCTTTTCCTCCTAATGCAGCAAAATGATACCTTTATCGCCATTCAATCAAAGGCCCGCTGAGTCAGTGCAGGGAGATGGGACTGCAGCCGTAATCATCGATGTTTCTGGCAACCCCTCGCACCAATCTATTGCACAGCACCACCATTACGAACACACGAACGGCTTCCTCAATTTCACTCCTCATCATCATCACCCACAACCAACATTTATTGACTGCCAGTTATATGCAGGACACTTTGCCAGGTACAGGAAAAGAAAACTCGAAATTTCCCAAAGATTTTGAGAGAGGGAAGATCTGTACCTTAGAAGTAAGTTATCTGCCTCTGAAAAGTCACATGTAGGAAAAAAGAAGACAACTTGTTGAGAATTTCATCAAGAAAGATGATGTAGACCATTAAACACTGTCAGATTGCTCTCTGGGCAATTGTTGCCAAAGGCAGGAAAATGATGCCCTCGTAATTCCTCAACTGCATGGTAACCTAGTCGAAGCGGGCAGAGCAAACCTGCTGCAAAGCATCGGTACCTCTTTCCACCCTCACCTAGCCTGCCCAATACAAATGGGAAAAATACATTTCAATGATCTTTTTCTCCATTTGGTACTAAAAATGTGCAAACTGAATCTGTTTCAAAATCCAGAAGGTCTAATGAGGTCTACTTATCTCCAAAATTAGTTACACACAGAATTAAAACAAGTGCAGTATCTCTAGGAAGAAAAAGTGTGGGGGGGGGGACAGAGCTGCATGAACACAACGCTCTGCTGCCTTTTTATAAATAGCAAGTTCAGAAACATGGTGGGAATGGAGGGCACCATCCTGCCCGTGCTCACTGAGTCACAGCCAGCTGTGTGAAGCCCTTATCAGTGTTTCTTATAATCTCTTTCCACATTCAAATCACTTAGCATTGATATAAGCAAGAGATCAAAATTTATATTTTACTCATTTGTATAAGAAAACTTGAAGAAAAATTTTTCAGTGTTTTGAATGGGAGTTTTATGTATCTGACATGCACCATTTCTGTAGCAAGCATCTGTCTACTTGTTTATGTTTAATGTGGAGAAAGAGGGCTTCTATTCCCATTTGGAATGCAGAGCTTGAGGAAGACCAAAAACAAGTTCTTCATTGTAAAAGGGGAGGAAACTGAGGTCCAGGAAGGGGCCTGGCCTGCACAGTCTCGATACGTTATACAAGGACAGCAGCAGGAGTGTCTGGTCAGGACCCTAAGGCCTTACTCTGGGCTTCCTGGGCACTGAGGTGGGGCTCACACCCCTCTTTCCTCTCCAAGCCTAACTTCTCACAGAAACACTGGGTTCTGTCCCCCTTCACCCCACCTCTCTGCAAAGGAGCTGCAACTTCTCATGCAACCAGGTCTCCAAGCCCTGAGCAACTGGGGCTCCATGATCCTTCCATTGGAGCACAAAGCCACACTACAAACCCAGCAGAGCACCGGGCCCTGACACACCTCTTTGGGGAGAAGAAGGGAAGAGGTCATCTGTACATTTTCTTACTGCTGACTCAGCCTTGTAAGTTCCCTTTACCCACCCTATTCTTTAACCAATATACCATGTGACACTGTTGAATGTGTACTGAGTCCTGCTGCACAATGGGTGGACACCCAGATGGGATGGGATGGGTGACTGTGATTATGGTAAGGCCACCTTGTGTCATACAGAGCAAGTTGGCAACAATAGTTGGTAAAAAACGCAAGCCCCAGTCTCCCAACCTGCTACATTGTTATAACTTACTTCAAAATACTTTAGCATAGATGGTAACACACACACAAACATATATCACTGTTATACATGTATAGCCTAGGGGGAGATATTTAACATTTAAATTTCCTTAATGGAAAACATACACTCCAGGGGTAGGTAGTTAGCATTTGAAATACTCTCATGAAAATCACACACTCAAGAGTTAGCTCCTTAAAAGCATCTCAACCAACTTGATTTCTGATCAACACTACAACTTTTGTTAATTAGTATAACGGATGTTAGAAGATATTTTCATTGCTAACATGAGTACGGTTCAAGCTTTGAATTGGATAAACATTTCCCAGACGTTCTTACCCGTGTGTGAATGGAGTGTGAACCCCCTCTGAACCCAGTAGCTTATGCCCTTCAGGAGAATTGTCATCCAGTCCCAACTAGGAAGTTAACTGAATCTTCTGCTCAAGCATTTCTTCCTCTACCCAAGTATGCAAAGTGCTCAGAAAAGAACCCAAGAGTCAAGCAGCTGGGATATCATGGAGCTTACATGAGCGGATTTTATGACCCTTTTTGTCCCAATTTCCTAAAAAACTTTTGTGCACATAACAGAATTCATTCTGGATTTACTTTCACTTGAGCATATCACAAGGTACAAAATTTAGCAAGCAAAAAACAAAAACAAGCTCGGGGCCTGTGGCTCAAGTGGCTAAGGCACCAGCCACATACACCTAAGGTGGCAGGTTCGAATCCAACCTGGGCCTGCCAAACAACAATGACGGCTGCAACCAAAAAATAGCCGGGCGTTGTGGCGGGCACCTGTGGTCCCAGCTACTTGCAGAGGCAGGAGACTCACTTGAGCTTAGGAGTTGGAGGTTGCTATGAGCTGTGATGCCACAGCACTCTACCCAGGGGGACAGCTTGAGGCTCTGTCTCCAAAAAAAAAAAAAAATCTATAATCCTCAGCTATCTCCTAATAAGTAACTTATATCAAGCAAAAAGAACCTAAAGTAGGGAGTGACCCCATAGGCTTGGGTAAGTTTGCAGCACTATTCACCACTCTCTCCTCTAAAAAAACCTATTCACAACACATTACTAAGGATTTCGCTCCTTCGTGAGCAGAATCAGGATTCAAAATTCTGAATTCAGAATTCACTTTCACAAGCTAGAACACAGACATCTGTGAAGATGAAACTTCACAGAGGTAAATGTGAAGTCCCACAGTCAAGTTCACAAACTGTCAATCGCAAAATCATAAAATAGGATGAGAGATGGAGTCTGTGGCCTACGCGCATCATAGTCTATGGATGATGGTTTAAATAGAAGTTTACAGAGTCAACAGAGAAGATGCCCAGGAAAAACCAGTCAGTGCTCAGATGGCATCTAAAGATCAAGGGAAAGCAATTTCACAGCATTCTGCCCTGGTCAAACCACATTCTGGGTTCCATATTTTAAAAGTCATTTTGACAAATGGGAATATATCCAGAGGAGAGTGATCAGGTGGACAGGGAGTCTTCCAATGACAAATTCCATGTAAGTAAAGAACTCATGAGATTTATCCTGGAAAAGAAACAACAAAGGGGAGATCGACATATATTTAAACATCAAATAGCTAAGGGCTTTCTTATGAAGAGAGGGCTTTGTAAATTTTCTAGGGAGTAAAAGACAGATTTCATCTAAACAGAATGGCGAACTAGAGATAGTTAGAATTGTCCAGCAATGGAAGATGGAATAATCACTCTCTTACACAGTAAGTATAATTCACCATCCTTCTCATCATCACTGTCATCATTGTCACACCATCATCACCATCCCTCCTTTATAGGTATGGATATTATTACTGAAACAAGTTAACTAACTCACCCCAAATCACAATGCTCATTTGAAAAGCCACATCTGGCCAGGCTCAGTGGCTCAGACCTGTAATCCTAGCACTCTGGGAGACCCAGGTAGGAGGATCACTTGCATTCAGAAGTTTAAGACTGACCTGAGCAAAAGCAAGACCCCCATCCCTACAAAAATCGAAAAATTAGCCAGCATGGTAGTGTACTCCTGTAGTCCCAGCTACTCGGGAATCTGGGGCAGGAGAATCACTTTAGCACAGCAGTCCAATGTTGCAGTAAGCTATGATGATGCTACTGCACTCTAGTCCAGGCAACCGAGCAAGACGTTGTCTCAAATACACAAATAAATAGCCACTCCCAACACTGCCATCCTGTTATTATTCTCAGTTATCCAGGAAGCTATCTCTTTTCTCCCCAACCTTGACTAGAGTGATACAAAGTTGAGTTGGGGGTCTAACTTGAAGCCTCCCTCTGCTACTTCTCTCTTTGATATTAAGCAAACTTCATTAGGTCTAATCCTCAGTTCTACTTACCAGTCACACAACCTCAGGCAAGTTACTTAGCCCCTCCATCTCTCAAGTTTCTCACCTACAAGGCAGGGGTCATGAGAAGCAATTTCTCTCAGAGTTTTTTGTGGATCAGCTGTGCCAAGGCACATGCACCACTACTAAGGTGCCAATGCCCAGTGAACACACGATAAATGTTGGCTAATTATTACCCACTCCTAGAGCACTGAGCACTGTGAGGACACAGTGCGAGAGGTGGCCCCTATCCACAGTGCTTAGATCTGCCTGCAAAGCTGCCTTCTGACAGGAAGCCCACCTCAAATACCTGAGGGCCAAAAACCGTTATAGGGGTATATAAGACTGGCAGTCTCCCTGGGAATAAATTTCCATTCCAGATACTCAACTTTCAAAAGTAGCCTCCCTACAATTAATCTTCCTGAAAATGCCTACAGCAGAGGCCTCTCCAGATTTCCCTTCTCCCCCTTCACAGAAGAAAGTCACACTTTTTCTCACCTGCCCAGAATCTCACTGTGCTTTTCACATCCTTATCCCCAGATGAAAACCTCTGGGGCACCAAATAAAAGAGCAATTTTGAGACATTGGTTTTCACGAGGTGAGGAAATAAGTGACTCCATTTTCTTTTTACACATCGTGTGATTTTTCAATTCTTTGCTTTCCACAAAAATTGAAGGACAATCTAATCGCATTGTTAACTACCAGATGGCTAAAAATAATTTTGAATGACAGATATGGTATGATTTAGGGCTCAAAAGGTTTAAACGAAAGTGAAAGAATTGAAAAGATAGAACAAAATTTCTGCCTTCTCTTATCCTCCTCTTTATGTGAATAAATTCGCTCAATACTCACAGCTATAAAATTACAAAAAAGCCAAATACATACTGAATCCTGTCTCATTCAAGCAATAAGGAATATTTCTCCCTATGCATACCTGACTTAAGGTGCCAGTTGCATCGATCTCATGAAGAAACATTTCTATATTTTAAATATTTAAAAACTATAATTATATTTGTTATCTTTATTATTTTCATATCAATAATCACAAAAATCACTCAATCCAGAAGAAATGTATTCAATGTTTAGGGAGTTATGATCCCAGAAAGTAAAATTTTATTTTGCAAACATATTTGTGTTGCTGAGAAGTCTGAGAGGATGATCAGTAGAACACTTTTAAAGGTAAAATCAGGATAAAATTATTTAGGAAGAAGTGATACAGAAAAAGAAAAGGGTTCAAAGAGAAAAATGATATAAAGTTTCAAATGTTTAAAGAAGTTGCATATGTGTTTTTAATGAATGACGATAGGTCTCAATACAAAGGTATTTAGATTATATATTGAATACATTTTTTAAATAATGTAAGTTTTATTTTTTTAGTTTTATTTTTAAATAAAAATATTTTCTATATGTTAGAAATTATCTTTTGCAATTATTTAAGTTTGTTTCAAAAATGTTCATTAGTAAACTTAAAAATGTTCGACAAGACACATCATTTTTCAGAATCATTTTAACTAAAAGGAGGTAAAGACTACTGAGGTGAAGCCTGCTCATCTCTCATCTTTTCCAAGGAAACTATCTATAAATTTACACAACCAATTCTGCCACTCATTTCCCTTCTTTCCCTAGTAGGTAAGAATCACTGTCCTCTTCAGTGAAAAGGAGAGTCTGGGAGACTTTAGATTCCAGAAAGGTGAAGACCAAGCTTCATAGAAAGTCTGGGAAAAGGGGCAGCGCCTGTGGCTCAGTGAGTAGGGCGCAGGCCCCATATGCCAAGGGTGGTGGGTTTGAACCCAGCCCCAGCCAAACTGCAACAAAAAAATAGCTGGTCTTGTGGCAGGTGCCTGTGGTCCCAGATACTCAGGAGGCTAAGGCAAGAGAATCACCTAAGCCCCAAAACTGGAGGTTGCTGGAAGCTGTAATGCCACAGCGCTCTACTGAGGGTGACAAAGTTAGACTCTATCTCAAAAAAAAAAAAAAAAGAAAGTCTGGGAAAATATGGCAAAAAATATTTTCAAAATGTAGAGCTAGCTGAACTCATGAGAAAAGGGAAGGAGGCTCAGTGCCTGTGGCTCAGGTGGCTAAGGCATCAGCCACATACACCTAAGGCAGTAGGTTCAAATCCAGCCTGGGCCCACCAAAACAACAATGATAGCTGCAACCAAAAAATAGCCAGGTGTTGTGGGAGGCACCTGTGGTCCCAGCTACTTGGGAGGCTGAGGCAGGAGACTCGCTTGAGCCCAGGAGTTGGAGGTTGCTGTGAGCTGTGATGCCATGGCACTCTAC
>CAUYTI010129631.1:0-22335 GCA_963575145.1 Galago senegalensis
TAGCTTGCCGAACTTCTTTCTGGGCTCAGCTCCCCGTCTTTGGCTTCATAGATTCTGATTCCAACCAGTTTTTCTTCCTTTGCTCAGGAGCCTCTGACCAGGGTTGCTACCAGTCGGCCATCTTCCCAGAATCCCCCCCTCATTTCTAAATACATCTTTTACTGGAGTATTACAAAGTGTTTTTAAGTACAGCTTATCTGTGATTCTAAGGTCAGGGCATGAACCATTAAGTCTGTCACATTTCTCACCTTTCACCCCAAATACTAAAAATCCTATCCTTTGATTTGGACTCTGGGAAATGTTTTGAAGATTTTCCAAAGTATGCAGTTCAAAAGGTATGTCTGGTTTACAAAGAATCAGGCCTCCTGTGGTTTACTGGCTGGACACTGTGATAATCTTCACATCTGCCAAGTCCAGATACATGCTAGTCTCTTAGGGAGCAGCTGTGAAGGAATCCCATCAAGAAATCAGACGACATAGTTGTTGATGGCTGTGGGCAGAATGAAACCAGCTGAGCAGAAACCTACATGACAAGTGGGGCTGAGGAAGCAATCTGACCTGCCAGAATAGAGAACAGGGAGCCAGCCAGGCTGCTCCCGGCCCAGACCTAGAGATCAGTGTCTTCACTCACTCATTCTCTGAAGTCTTATGACCAACCAGCGTCACGCCTCAGCCCCCAATCTCACCAATATATACACAATTCATAGGTCAGATGTTCTGAAATGATTTTCCCAACTATGTTTGCCAAGTTACATAGAATCCCCTGATTATAACATTCTTCAAGAAATATGCTATCTCTCTAATACAGTGTTTGGTACTACAGGCTTTGTCTCTAGGCAGGGAAAGGGTGGGCTGGTGACCCCGGTATGTAAGCAGCACTGATTTGGGACTAGGAGCTGTGGGCAAGTTAATCTCTACTGCTCAGCTTGTCTGACCCCTGTCTTTCTTTTATTTAGAGACAGGGTCTCACTCTGTTTGTTACCCAGGCTTGAGTGTAATGGTATGATCATATGTCACTGCAACTTCTAACTCCTAAGCTCAAGCAATCCTCCTGCCTCAGCCTCCCAAGTAGCTGGGACTACAGGTGTGTGCCACAATGGTTGGCTATTTTTTTTTTACTTTTTGTAGAGACGGGGTCCTACTGTGTTGCCCAGGTTGGTCTCAAACTCCTAGCCTCAAGCAATCCTCAGCCTCCCAAAGTATTGGGATTAGGGTACAAACCACTCCACACAGCCTACTTTCCTTTCTTATAACACCATCCCCCTACATTTAGACTCAACAATTGTGTTCTTCAAGAAGCATACCCTGAGATGGAGTTCTGGTATAAAGAAGGTGTTTATTAGGGAGGGCCCATGGGAGGGGAAGGAAAGAAAGCAGGAGTGAGCAAAGAGAGAAGTCCAGCTGCAATGCAGACCCATTAACCACCTGGGCTAACTTCACAGAGAGTCTAGAACTACAGTTTCCAAGTTGAGATGGGACAGCCAAGCCTGTATACTATCACATCAATCAGCTACTGGAGGTGGGTTGCCCTGGAAGAGGTGATAATCATGGATAAGATGACTTTCTGCAACTGGTAATGCCTGAAGAGACTCGCAGGTAAAGGCCAGTGCAGTAAGTCCTTCATTGAAGGGGGATCTGAGCAGCAGAAGGCCCCTTGCTGGGAGCTTCCCCTCTGTTAATCCTTAGCATACTGTGAGTGCATTACCTCCCTTAACCTACAGGTGAAGAAATACAGACTAAGCAAGCCCATCTGGGGCCTCAAGCTCACCTTGGATGTGCTGCCAACAAAACATGGCTGCCTGTGACCCACTCCTCACACATTTCCCTCAACCTGAAAGAACCAATGCTGATGTCTGCCAACTTCTTTTCTAGGTAGTGGTCATTCTTAAACCATGGCTCCTCAAAGACAGCAATTTAACCCTCAAATGTTCACCCAATGGTGAGGTTAAGTAGATGGGGAGAGAGGAAGAACATTTGGGGTCAAGCAGGACTTTGTGGCACCCCAGTCCTTTAACTCAAAGTCTCCTATTTAGACTGCCCAAGAATGGCTATCTGTGGTGTGGAAACAGAAGTTACACTGATGTCTAACACCTGAAGTATTTAGGTACCATTCACCCTATGCCTACTAACATACTCAGGCCCAACAATAAACCAAATGAAACCCTCAGTTGTGTGACAGCACGGAAAGTTTCCAGGTAAGTCTCATGATGTGATTCTCATTAGGTAAAACAACCCACCACTGGATCCGGGTGTGGGATTTCACTGGGCCCTAATGCTTTCTCCTTTGACTCCAACTTACCCAATTCCCTGTCCCTCCCTCAGCTGATCCAGACAGTGAGTGCAGTGGACCAAGATGACCCACACAATGGTCAGCATTTCTACTACAGCTTGGCCCCTGAAGCTGCTAACAACCCTAACTTCACCGTAAGGGACAACCAAGGTAATCCACTGGATAGCTGGCTATCTCTGCTCTTCTACAGCTTAGGCTGGCTACTTACTGTACTATGCACACAGTGTCAAAGGTCACCTGCTCTTTAATAGCAGGGAGGACATTTGTAATGTCTTACATCAAAACCAAAGAAAGTCCTCTGCTGACTCTAAAACTTTCATTCAGTCAGTAAGTCAAGAGATGGTTTGTGAAGGACACATTCTGTGCCAACCATGCTGCAAAGCTAAGAGGTAAAATCCTTCATTCATTCCCAGAGACAGCAGCCTTGTTTATGTGTTCTATAATGCTGGGGAAAATCTGAGAAACATGACAGAAAGTGACCTATATAAAGAGAAAAACCTAAAAGAACATTTCTAAGTAATTAAGAGGGAAACAGTGAAAAACCCTCAGAACAAAAGGGAGAGAAAGGCTAAGTAACAGATAGCAAAGGACAGATACAGTAACACGCACAGCAGCTTTGGCAGTGGAACAGTTTTATCACTTTAGAATGCCTTAGAGACACACCACAGGTGGTTCCCTATCCACAAAGTGCACCCTACTACAGTTTTGTTGGATCAGAAATCTAAAGCTCTCTTCTCCAACAAGCATTCAGATCAGCTAAGGGGTTTACTGACCCGGCACACTCTTCTTTGGGCACAGATGGGAAAAGGAGAGACTTTCTTTGCCAGATAACTGCTTCCTAGAAAGGTCAAAGCAATGGAAAAAATAAGTTAAATCTGTCAAATGAACCCCTTCTGTTAATTCTGCTACCAAATGACCTTGGAGAGGTCATCAGTTCTCAGGCCTGCAATAGCTTCATTTTCTTTCCAATTCTAAGACATTATCACTTTGCAAAAGTCTAAACAAAGGATGAGGAAAAGTCATGATTAGGCATGATGAGTCTTAATCTCAAACATCAATTATTAAAAGTATTAATTCAACTCCACAATAGTCTTTTGCTATAAAATTTGAGAATCTCAGACCTGTTTTCTTCTATATGAAAAGCATTCTTCTAAAATCACTATAATAATTACACAAGGAAGGGGAAATATGAATAATAAAAAGAGAAATACTATAATTAAATATCCTGAGATTTTTATTCGGTCACAATTGTGAACTATTCATTCATGTGCTTCATGGGAAGCCCTTCCTGCAAAAAGTAGCTTCTGCTGCCACAGATTGCTTTTACAAAGGAAACCCTAGGGGTGGGAGGCAGATAAGACATAATGTTCTTTCTTTAAATTTTCAGCTGTCACTCTAGTATACTTCAGAATCAATAAAAAATGATATGCTGCAAAATGCTGCAAATTTCTAAAAGTTAACTTTGGGCATCAATTCATAGAACCAATATCTTAAAAAGATGGGCCACTAGAACAGGAAAAGACATGACTCATCTTTTGGAAGGGTTCCCAAAACAGAAGTCATCACATCCTCAACAGAAAGCATGAACTCTTAACATCCTTGTGACAATTTACTCCAAAAGCGTTCTTTACTGAGACTCACTGAAAAACTGACTTGATGTGGTGGACCCACCATCACATGCCCTGCTCTTATGTCAAGACATGTCCTGAACACAACAGGGCACTATCACAAGTACAACTGTTTTTACTTTAAAATCCCCAAACCTATGACAAAATTATGTGTATATAACACTTTAGTAGTATTTTTTCCATGCTTTGCTTTATTTAATATTTCCAATAATCCTGTTAAGATTTTAAGGAAGTTACTGATCTCTCTGATTCTCACTGTCCCATTTGATAGATATGAACAGTAAGAGCGTAAATGTCAAGGCTGGGACTAAAAGTTGGGCCCTGTTTTAGCCCAACACACAATGTTTTGGGTCACCTTAAAAACAAATACCTATTCCAAATGAATTACCAAAGTTCTAATCATTGCATTCTACAAAACCTTACCAAGTGGCTAGTATATGTCGGGCCCATTCCAGAACTGGACTCTGCAATGTGATGCTCTAATTTTTCAATTTAATCTTTCTTTTTCTTTCTTTCTATTTTTTTTTTTTTTGAGATAGGGTCTTACTTCATCACCCAGGCTAGAATGCAGTGGTGTAATCACAGCTCGCTGCAGTCCTGAACTCCTGGACTTAAGTGATCCTCCCACCTCAGCCTCCCAAAATGCTGTGACTACAGGGATGACCTACCATGCCTGGCCCATATCATACTATTTAAAATTAAGGAAAGAAAGGCCAGGTGCATTGGCTCTCCTATAATCCCACATACTGAGGACAAGGCAGGAGGATAACTTGAGGTTAGGAATTTGAGAACAGTCTGGGCAACACAGAAAGACAAAAAATAAAAATAAAAAATTAGTCAGCTGGCGCCTGTGACTCAAAGGAGTAGGGCACCGGCCCCATATGCCAGAGATGGCAGGTTCAAACCCAGCCCTGGCCAAAAACTGCAAACAAACAAACAAAAAAAAATAGTCAAAACCTTAATTATACTGTTATGAAATTCAGCTCAAGTCTTTCTAAAAGTCTTATGACCTAGCCTAAATTAAAATAATTCTCTTTAGAGAAAAACTTGGTTTCTGGGGAAAAAAACTTAAACTATGAAGCAGAATTAATTGTACTTACTTATTAAGTTCAGAAAACAGAAAGGTAGGTGGTTGTGTGGTAGGTAGAAATACAACTATAATCCTCAGGTTAGCTATCTTTCTCCACCAAGAAGAAAGTAAGAAGAGAGTAGCCTGTATCAAAGCAAGAAGAGATCATGATTATCTCAATAATTTTTTGACAGTTAATGTTACTAAACCACATAAGTAGTTACAAAATACAATGGAAGGAGTGCATGTTTGGGAGTCAGAGAGACCAGAGTTCAAATCAAATTATAAAATCTGTCTAGGTTTTATTTCCCTAACTGTACAGGGAGAGATTATTACTATCTCACAAAGTTGTGGGGAAGAGTAAATGAAAGACTGCATGCAAAGTGCAAGTACATGGCACATGAGCACGCAATAGTGCAACTGAAGTTAATCTCCTGCTCACATATCGTGTCTGAGTGTCCCAGGACAGCTGTCCACCATCCACAGCAGAGTCCCAGGCTGCTTAGATCTTCACTTCACATATGCACTGCAGGGTAAGAAATCACAGAGAAGCCTACACCTTAACATGCCTCTGCCCAGAAGTGACACAAATCACTACTGCTCATTTTTCATCAATGATAGCAAATCACTTAGGCATGCCCAAATTCAAGAGGATAGGAATGTACAACCCTTTATTATATGCAAGAAGGGAAGGAGAACCTCAAGTATCTATGATATGCAAGAAAGGAAGGAGAACCTGCAGTATTGATGATCATTCATAATGTTTACTCTGGTTAGGCTCTCTGAATTTGTTGTGAAGTTCTAGACTCTGCTGTGAAATATGAAATACATCCAGAGAATCTACCATGTTGATGGTATTTGCCTTGAGAATCACTTCTTATATGTCCTACCACAATTCTCTCAAATTTCTCCTCTGCATAAAATGATCTCAGCTTTGCAAAAATGTACCATATCAACTTCAGAATTAAAACCCACTCCAGGGGTGGTGCCTGTGGCTCAGTGAGTAGGGCACCAGCCCCATATACCAAGGGTGGTGGGTTCAAACCCGCCCCCAGCCAAACTGCAGCAAAAAAATAGCCAGGCGTTGTGGTAGATGCCTATAGTCCCAGCTGCTCGGGAGGCGGAGGGCAATAAAGTGTGACTTTGTCTCTACAAAAAATAAATAAATAAATAAAACCCACTCCAGGAAACTTGAAAGCACAAATTAAAAAATACGAAAAAAATCTCAGAACATGACAGTAGGTGAATATAAGAGTAAATACACACACAGAGCTTGGTAGAAATACATCTCATAATCTGACTTCAATCCGCTTTAAAATTGAAGGAGAAATAACCAGGATTGCTAATCAGGAATGAATTTTCAGCAAGTTCATGTTAACTGTTCCAACTTAGACCACCAATCTGGGAGAAATAACAGGGTGTGTCATATGATTAGGAGATTTCAAGTAAGTTTCTGCTAAATGAGCAGGTTCTTGAGGAAGCACAGGAGGAGCTGGTGACTGCATTTCACAAGCATAAAAGAAAATAGCAAAAGACATGAATTCCAGCCAAAGTGGCAAAAATAAGCAATCTGCCACAGTCACATAGCTCCTCACATTCTCTTCCTGGAGGCACAAAGTAGTGCTGGGGCCTTGGCAAGCTGCTGAGTAGGAACAAATAGGGACCACAAGTCACCAGTGATTGTTCATTTCTGTCAAGCTTTCCCAAGGACATTTTTGTTAGAATTGAAGTCTGACAGTTCACCCTGGGCACTTTATGTCACAAAGGGTAAGACAAACGCTCTAAAAAAGCTTTCTCTGCTAGGCCTCAGGGTTTTGCCTGAAAGCAAGCAGAAATCTTGGGTTTCTGAATCCAAATACTGATCCAGGCAAACCTGCCTTGGCTATGGCTGAGCAGAAAGGAAGGTTTGACTATCCTTCTCTCTCCTTCCTACACCCTGTCCCTGCCCCTTTGCTTTCCTCAATCTAAGATATTAATTCCCCTTCCCTTTTTCAACCCTGGAACCCCTGGCATCTTCAGATAACACTGCCCGGATTCTAACGAGGAGGTCTGGCTTCCGGCAGCAAGAGCAGAGTGTCTTTTACCTGCCCATCCTGATAGCAGACAGCGGGCAGCCAGTGCTCAGCAGCACTGGCACCCTGACCATCCAGGTGTGCAGCTGTGATGACGACGGCCACGTCATGTCCTGCAGCCCCGAGGCTTACATGCTCCCAGTGAGTTTGAGCCGGGGTGCCCTCATTGCCATCCTGGCCTGCGTCTTTGTCCTCTTAGGTAAGTAAAGGGCTCCTTTCTGTTCTATGGGGTTCTGCAAATGCTTACTCAGACAATCAGTTAGTGACCGTCATTAACACCTATTCAGAATTGGTCTTTTCAAATCATGCTTACTGAATGAGGGGTAGAATGAAGCTGGGCAAAGGTTTAAAAAAAACTGAAGACAGTCCTTTCCTTCAAGCCGGTCTGGAGATATTAAAGCACATCTGTTTATCAAGGATCTGCAAAGAGCAGGGGACTCCAGGCTAAGTGCTGGGGTTAATAAACCAGACACATCCTGGCCTTCACGAGTATACTTCAAACCCAGCAAGTTGATGTTGACATCATGGAACCAAATCGTAATTTTGCACAGGATAAGATAATCATTTCTTCTAACTCCTTAATTTCAGGTCAGGAGTAGCTAACTCACAGAAAGGTAAGTGACAGGCCCAAGGCCAAATGTCAGAGGCAGAGCCAGAACTGAAATGTAGGCAGGCCGTACAATGGGCAGCCTATGCCTCGGCAGTACTGCTCTTCTCCTAGATGCTCATCCCGATTGTGGAGGCAATAATACAGAGAAGGGAAGAAGGACAAGGTGTCCCGGAGGGCAGTGGGGATAGGAATAGATGCCACTTCAAACAGGGTGGTCAGGGCAAATCCTCACTGATAAAGAGATCTTTGGGCAGAGATCAGAAGCAAGTGATGGCATGAACCATGTAGATTCAGAGAATAAGCTGCTGGTGAACACTAGTGCCTTCCCAGGTGCTGCAGCCATCTAACAAAGAGCAGTGACTACACAGGACCAGTTTGCCTCTGCTGGTGAAATAAAAAGACATGACGACAGACTAGTGGGGAAACATTACTGGGCAAGGGTCCTTCCTTCCTCTTCTCAAGTCACACTGCAAGGCAGCCACCCAACTCCTTTGTGCATAAGGCCTTCCATGCAATTGTTTTTAAGTCCATATTCAAAAACAAAACCACCGAACTCAACTCTTGAAACAAAGAAAAGATCTGTACATATATCCCTACTCTTCTTATGTATTAAATCTATGGGATATACATCTTGCTTAGAGAAAAGCAGATTTAGTAAATAGTAATATTATTCAATGTAAAGAAAATCCTAGCTTTCTATGAGGGAAAAAAGTAAAGCACTGGGGATCTAAATGAGAACAGATGTGCATATCCACATACACTTCCACACAGGGAGACTGAATCAGACTAAAGAAGGAAGTCCCTAACTGTATGACTAGCTTTCTGGGTAAGTCTGTGGAATATGCATCTCAGAAAACACTTTAAAACACAACACATAGTTTAATTTTGTTGTTTACTTAAGTCCTACATGAAGGGAGAGAAAGTATAAATAAGTAACATTACTAAGTCCTGGCATCCCTGGAACAGAGAGAACTGCTGTGGTTTCTGGTCCCTGACTGCAATAACAAATAAAACCTCCCTGCAATTCCTAGAGTGTCCACAAGGTGGCACTGAGAGTCCTTAAGAGCAGAACAAGACAACTCAAAGAGGCCTTTGAAGAAACTTGCTCCTAGGAGAAATTTCCAGACTGGCAGTCCTTACTTCTATCTTTAGAAAATGTCCTCTGTTATAAGTTTACCATGGCCCACAAAGAGCCATCATTACAGACATACTGATTTAAAAAGACTGGCTTCGAGAGACTCTCAAGTTAGAAATGGCATGCAGGGGACAATTTATCCCTCCCCAACTCATGTCTCATCTTCTGAATTGTACAAAATAAGTAAAGAGTTTTCAGCAGCTAAATTGAGCAGACCTGTCATCATATCCTCACAGTTGTAAGTACTCTTACTTCTAAGAATGCACATCCCACATTAAAAATAGTCCATAAAACTGTAAGATCTCAATTGCAGTTGTCCACAAAATGTAGTATAAACACATTAATTTTGGCTTTGTGGGGTTTTGTTCATGTCTCACATATGCATATAGTTCCTAGAAAATCTCTTAATCCTATGTACTGTGCCTACAATATCTAAAGACTAAACATCCTGAGAACTGACTCAGGGAAGCCCTTCAGCTAAATAGGATCATTTTTCCCAAAATCTGACTTTCAGAGCATTCCGCAATACTTGTTATTTAACTCAGATTACCTAAAAAATAAGACATGCCTATTTTTATTTTTCATAGATGGACCAGTTCTATATAAACTGTCTAATTCTCCATGACTATCATAATTCCCTCCAGATCAGCGGTTGTCAACCTGTGGGTTGGGACCCACAGGAATTGTATTAAAGGGCCACAGCATTAGGAAGGCTGAGAACCACTGCTCCAGATAATACAAGACTTTTTTCAATTTGCTTGCTAGCATTTTCCAAAATACCACTCCAAGATCACATGTGTAAAGCCCTTTCTAGTCTGCCAAGTAGAGTTCACTACCCCTGCCTCTGTACTCTCTTGGCAATACTTGTGACCCTATGATAGCCCTTATCACTGTAGCTGTGTAGTAATTATTACTCATCAGCTTTTATAATATCCTTAGAATGCAAGTTCGTAAGACCAGAAACCATGTCATGTTCAATACTGTTTACTGTTTAGCACAGAGCCATAATAATATTTGGATCTAGTCATCGTTTACTGAATCCCATGAACACAGCATGTTCACTTAGAATCCCATTTCTCCAGCCTAATCAATCGAAATCACACTCCAACCTTTGATACCCAATTCAAGCCCTCACTTCTTTTGAGTCCTATTAGTCTCCTTCTCTAAAATTCCACGGTCCTTCCAGTCCATTCATATTTTGCACACAGAAAAATATACAAAAATAAATATCTGGTTCCTGTGTGTGCATTTTGTCACCCAAATATTTGGGAAAATATTTGATATTATCATTAATTCCAATTTACAAAACACATCCCATGTTCAAATTTTTTAAAAATCATTGTGGATTTTATTAGCCTGTAATCTCTGACCATACATATGACTATACTCCATTTTTTGCCCTTGGATAAACTGGGGTCTTATTTTGCAACACTGTCAAACTGTCACTGTTCACCGGCTGTAACAAAGCACACCAGAAAAAAAAAATCAATAGCAGTTCTACAACTAAAACCTCAACACACTTCCTGGAAAACCTTTTCAGACACAGAGATAAACAGCTCAATGGGATTATCTCTATCTCTCCTTGAAACCCAAGTGAACACATCCTGGAAAAAAAATGCATTTGTTGGGATAAAATTTTATCCAAAACTGCAAGGGCACATCTAACAGTGTGGTACTTCTTAGATAACATGATGAATTATACAAAATGTCACTGCTCATTCTCTCCCTTCCATGAACATCACTGGGCCCAGAAAGCCATAATCACTTCTTTAAACGAAAGACTTTTCCTTGGAATCTGAGGTTATTGAACCCCAGGGGTCATTTATGGAGGCAGTATAAAAAGACTAAAAGTTTAGCTCATACTCACAGCATGTGTGTCTATAAGCATATTAATTAATATATGATTAGCGTACAATCTTATTAAGATGATAATAAAAGAATGTAGAATTCCACCTACATAGTATCTCCATGCTATAATCCTACATAATAGTATCTCCACATTATAATAAGAGAAACGTAGATTCATTATCATATACAGAAAGTACATGATCTGGTCCTTAGCAAACCTTACTCCATAGAAGGACATAATCCTTTATGCCTTAATGGGATGGATGTACACACACACAATTTCAAAGCAGCGAGCTGATGAAGAGATTTTATATGCAACTACTTCTAACTGAATGACTTGAGAAAACAGGACTACCCTCGCCCACAAGCTCTCAGTCAGACATGGCATAAAGACAACCAACTAGACTTAAATTACAAAACTACACTCAGGTTTCAAATACCCAAATGCTGTCTCTGAGCTCACCTCTCATTAAACTTGTCCTCATCTGAGTTTAGTCAAGAATACTCAAGGGTGAGCAACCCTTTCTGGGTCCCGTCAATTGTCCTGGAAGCTTCCCTACTTCTTCTAATAAACTATCACTCTTATCCCTACACTATATAAATGGAAGCTTCCCTACAGGGAAGCTATATAGGAAGCTTCCCTACTTCTTCTATAAACTATCACACTTCCCTACTGTCTTCTAATAAACTATCACTCTTATCACTTCTGTTTATGGGGTAGGGGGGAGCATACTTAGCACAGGTACGGCAAAGGCTCACAGCCAGCTCTCCCCGGTTCAGCAGCCTGTCCTCTTTTGTTCCCGGCAGTGCTGGTGCTGCTCATCTTGTCCATGAGACGGCACCGGAAGCAACCATACATCATCGACGACGACGAGAACATCCACGAGAACATTGTCCGCTACGACGACGAGGGCGGCGGCGAGGAGGACACCGAGGCCTTCGACATCGCGGCCATGTGGAACCCCCGGGAGGCGCAGGCGGGAGCCGCCCCCAAGACGCGGCAGGACATGCTGCCGGAGATCGAGAGCCTGTCCCGCTACGTGCCTCAGACGTGCGCCGTGAGCAGCACCGTCCACAGCTACGTGCTGGCCAAGCTCTACGAGGCCGACATGGACCTGTGGGCGCCGCCCTTCGACTCCCTCCAGACGTACATGTTCGAGGGGGACGGCTCCGTAGCGGGATCGCTGAGCTCCCTCCAGTCGGCCACTTCGGACTCGGAGCAGAGCTTCGACTTCCTCACAGACTGG
The DNA here is from genome assembly GCA_963575145.1 of Galago senegalensis. Taxonomy (NCBI): domain Eukaryota; kingdom Metazoa; phylum Chordata; class Mammalia; order Primates; family Galagidae; genus Galago; species Galago senegalensis. The sequence continues at coordinate 11,900 of CAUYTI010129631.1, forward strand.
GGGCCCCGCTTCCGGAAGCTGGCCGAGCTCTACGGGGCGTCGGAGGGGCCCGCGCCGCTGTGGTGACGGAAGCCGGGAGGCAGCGCGCGTCCAAAACTAGTCGTTGTCCCCGCCGGCGCTGCGCGGAGGACGAGGGGCAGCCGACCGCCCCAGCAATACTGTGCTGGAGGGTGAGAGTGGGGTGAGCCGGGAGGACACAGCTCTCTCTGGATCAGCTTTACTTGGTCAGATTAAGTTAAAAATTCAAAAGGAAACCTTGGAAGAAGAGGGTAGAGTCTCCATTTGCCTTTTTAAATCCTTTTTAATTTTTCTGACGCTGTATTCAAAGACTTGGAGGCAAGCTCAGCTTTTCTTTGCCATTTGTCAGGCCTGGCCTTTGTCACTTTGTCAGCACAAAAAGGTTCCGTCTTGGATGTAGAGACGGCAGTGAAAAGCAGAAAGTGCTACTCTCATGTTCGTTTTTTGTTTTTTGTTTTTCTCTCTTATTTTATGCTCCATTTAAGAGTTCTGTTGGCTTTTCAAACAGCAGAGACCAACACACATGAGAATACATATAAATTTGCCCTGGGGGTGGATGGAATCTCTTTTAACGCGTTTTGAGACAAGGTTAAGACTGAATCAGCCTTGCATGGGGGGATCGGGTGGGAGGGTGGGAGAAGAAAGAGACAATGACTTTGTGCTCAAGTTTCATGGCTGAACCAAGAGTTGCTGTCATTACAGCTGATCCAGCACCACCAAGTTAGAGTGCCCGTGTTCTCCTCTCAGCTCTTTTAACTGTGCCCCAGCAAAATTGTTCATAACAACACCAGAAGATCTGCCTCTTTTGCACTGTAGATGTCTCTTCCATGTGCCAAATGTGGAGATTAGATGCTACAAACGAAAGCCAAATAAAAAGAAGTACCTGATAAAAGCATGGGTTAGAGGGCTTTCCTAATCTGTGTGAGGTCAATCCAAGGGATGTTTACATACTGTAGATAACCTACTTGAACAAAAATCGGTATTATAGAGAATAAATGGATGTAAGAAAATTACATGTAAAAGTTTTGTATATTTGTTAATAATTTTGGTAATAAATATGATGTACTGCATCTCAGTACCTTAGCACTTCTTTTAATAAAAGTTAAATAGAAGGGAAAGTGTATTGCACATTTGTTTAATGGCTGAGCAGGTAGAAGATGACATTATAATCCGGCTCTAGCTTCAGGCTCCTGGAGCTGGGGCTGATTCATAAGGCAAGAGCAATGGTGAAGAAGTATGAGGCTTTACTTTCTATTTTAGTTCACTGACCAGATGAACATTGTGGTTCAATTGTTAAGCTTTTAGCGAACACTCTTTATTCTCTCATCTCTGAAAAGAGCAAAGGAAGTTTTCATAATATCAATGATACAATGGTCAATTTAGCTCCTATTTTCCATTTTATGCGAGGGTGTTATGCACAGCCACCAAATGGTGTGCTACTTACATCTCTGTTTTATTGGCAGGGTCAATATGTTCTGCTCCTCAATGGTAAATGAGCTCGCAGAAGGTTGAAGCCTTATTTTATTCATCTTTCCTCTTCCTACAGTAGCTAACATAGCTCTTTACATATAGTAGGTGCTAAATAAATGCTTAGTGGCTACATGATGGAAGAAATCTTTTTTTCCTTTCTGTTACTAAAGAATATTTAACACAATTATCCTCACAACTGAGGATAACTGGTGAACAAAATAGTTTTCTAAAAGCCTTAGTTATAGCAACAGTTCTGAAATTTTAATATGTGTCAACATTACCCGGATAATTTGTTAAATTATGTTACCCTGAGAATTTCTGATTCAGTAAATCTGAAGCCATTGGCGTTTCTAACATACTTGTGTATAATGCTGATGCTGCTCATCCAGGGACCACATTTTAAGAACCTCTGACACATAGCTGGTCATTCTAACCATGTGAAGATTGGGTTACCACTTCACCCGCATGGGGTCCCATCCCCTCAGCAGAATGGGTTTTGAATTTTTTTTTCCAGTAACAAGGAAACATATGAGAAAAATTGATGAGGGCCTGGGAGCCTGCAAGATATTCTTTTGCGTGCCTATTACGTGGTACACTAAGGCAAATCTTTTCTTCAGTTTTCAGCGCACTAACCCTTCCTTCCCATGAAAGGCAGGCAGCTCTCACACATCCTTTCTGGGGATAGGGCGTAATGTAAAAATAAATACAGAAAAAAAATAAAAACTATGAGTCCAAACTAGGCTCTACAACGTTCCAATTACATGAACGCAAATCAACCTCCATAACATTCTTCCTTTCTACCATAAGCCCTGAAGGTAATTTTGTGACTATTTCACTTTGTGTTGCTTGTGTTACAACTGGGAACAGCTGTTGTCCTAACCACAGGGGGTTATCATGCCCCACATCCTGCAAATGCAGTTCCCATGATATTGTGCATGAAGTGATTAAACAGAATCTCCTCTATCTTCTGGTCCCTGGGAGGATATTTAATGGTGTAATACCGGAAGTGTGAATGAAGCACAAAATAAGAGATCCATTTCAGCTCAGACTCTAAATACAGACCCCTTCTCTTCAAATGAGTTTTTAAATTCCCTTTCTTCTGCCACAGTTTAATATAAATGCTGATCCATCTGGGAAAAGTAAAGAAAGAAAGAAAACCATCATCACTGTTCTACAAACAGTGTGATCATGTTAGACCAGAGAGCTGTAAAATTATTTAGCCATTTTGTTAACAGTTAAATCATATAGCCTATAATTCACATGCTGGTAAGCAAAAGGAATATCTATAGCAATCAGTCAATAAGAAGCATTCTGAAACTGTATTCTGAATGAGAACACAAGCAAAGATAAAATTAGCAATGACTTTTCTGAATCTATAAAAGAAAATAATATCCAAACATGGCAGACAGCAAAAGCAAAGATGGAGTGGTTTACACAAGAAAGAGTCTATGAATCAAGAGTCTATGAATCAAGAGTCTATGAACAGAATTCAAACAAGTCATAATCAGTGCAGGCACATTGATTAACGGTTGTCACTAGTACACTGGTGATATAGAACTAGACCCTGATATCAGAATTCACAGTATATCCATATATATATAATGCTGGGACTATATGAACATAGGATTCACATTACAAGTAGTTTCATTAGGGATCATCTCATTCTCAAATCCATTTGTCATTTTCATAATAAAGTTAAAGAATTTTCAAGGTATTTTATTTAACTTAATTTTTTTCAAGGTATTATATTTTATTTAATTTTTTTTTACATAGCCAAGGATGATGAACATCAAGGCATTATTATGTGCTTGCTTCGTCAGAACATATACAAAAATTGGAACAATACAGAGAAGATTAGCATGGCCCCTGTGCAAGGATGACATGCAAATTCATGAAGTGTTCCATATTTTTTTTAAAAAAATCCATTATTGTATATAAATACTTGGATTTGAAAGCTTCTGCTTGATTCTTAAGTATCAAGGTTCTAATATAGAAAGTGGATAAAATTAAGTCAAGCGGTCCTCATTTTTCATTTTTTATGTTTTATTTATTTATTTATTGAGATAATGCCTGCCTCTGTTGCCCAGATAGAGTGCAGTGGCATTATCATAACTTCCTATAACCTTAAACTTCTGGGCTCAAATAATCCTCCTGCCTCAGCTACCCAAGTAGCTAGGAGTACAGGTGTGTACCATACATCTGGATAATTTTTGTAGAGACAGGGTCTCTCTATGTTACTCGGGCTGGTCTTGAACTCCTGCCCTCAAGTGATCCTCCTACCTCAGCCTTCCAAAATACTTGAATTACAGGGATGAACACCCATACCTAGCCAAGGGTCCTCTTTTTAAAATGACCCACAAATGAGACTTTTGATTCATATCATGCAAAAAACTGAAAATGACCCACTAATGAAACTTTTGATTCATATCATGCAAAAAACATGAATATTAATTTATATTCTATGTAATTAACTGTAACACCAGTTCAAAACACAATTTTTCTTAAATCTCTCTTTCTGGGACAGGAAGCTGGCAAATCATAGCTCATTTTTCTGGCCACGTTCTTGGTTTTGTAAACATGATCAGATGGCTGGGGATGGGGGAGCTTCCTTCCACTCCAATGCTTTGGCCACTGTGGCTACCTCCAGCTGCCCATGATGCCAAGGACTCTGCCTTCCAACCCAGAAACCTTAAGCCACTTCTGTGAGAGTAGCACTCTCAGAAACTAGTATAATTACCTACAGAATCATTTCTAACTTTTTAGGAGGGCTAAATCCTAGGTTTTGGTAAGCTATTATTTCTATTTCTCCCCCTTCTTTCCCATAATCTGTTTCAGTTACCATTGCTACAGAAAATAAAAACAAAACAGTGGTATAAATTGATAACTATTTTATTATGCTCCTAGCTTCTGTGGGTCAGAAATTCAGAAATGGCTTGTCAATGATGACACCTTGTCTCTGCTCCACAATGTCTGGGGCCTTGGCTGGGAAGACTCAAAGTCTGGTGAGTCACAGGCTGGGATTCAACTTATCCAAAGGTTTACTTGCCTAAATGTCTGGTGGTTGATGCTGGCTATCAGTTTGATGGAATAATTCTCAGACAGACCTATCAAGTGGCTACTTGGGCTTCCTCACAGCTGAGTTCTAAAAGTAGACATAGCAGGAAAACCAGGCAGAAGTTCAGTCACCTTTTAGAACTTCAACAGTCACATAGTATTACCTCAATGGCAGTCACAAGCCTCCCCATACTGAACAAGAGGGAACACAGATAGAGGGAACTCCACATCTCAATAGGGAGCGTGTCAGAGCAACAGTGTAAGAAGAAATAACACTGTGCCCATTGTTGGAAAATACAATCTGCCACGTTATCGGGAAAATCTTTTCTACCTTCTTCTTTCCCATGCTCCAGGATCACTTTTAGTTACTCCCTTCCACTTTCTTTTCTCTCTACAGAACATATTCTTATGCTCTAGACATATTACTCGTTGTTGAAATTCAGCCTTACCCCTGCCACACAGTGCTTCCTAATGTAAATGAATATTTCATGAAACACCTAGTTGATATCTGATATATAACAGGCACACAATATATTTTTGTTGAACTACAATTGGAATACAATAAACTGCATATATCTAAGCATACAATTTAACAACTTTTGACCTATGTATACTCAGACGCTCATGAAACCATCATCACAATCAAGACAGTGAGTATAACTAGCCCCTTAAAAGTTTTCTCATACCCTTCTCTAACATCTCCTGCCTATGTGGCCTATACCCCCTCCAACACCAACCAACTATGTGCTTCCCATCACTGTAGATTAGTTTGCATTTTCTAGACATTTAATAAACAGAATCATACAATACGTACTTTATTCTTTGATCTGGTTTCTTTCACTCAACGTAATTATTTTCAGATTCATCAATGTCATTGTGTACATCAATAGTTTATTGGATTTTGTTGCTGAGTAATATTCCATTGTATAGATATACCACGATTTGTTTATTCATTCATGTATGGATGGACATTCAGGTGGTTTGAATTTTGTTTATTATAAATAAGCTGCTATGAAGACTCATGTGTGAGTCTTACATGGACATTGTTTCCTCTTCTTGGTAAATACCTAGGCATAGAATGGCTGGATCATGTGGTAGGTACATGCTTGTAAAAAAGAAAACTGCCAAATTGTTGTCCAAAGTGTTTTTACCATTTTATTCCCACCAGCAGTGTATAAGAGTTCCATTTCTTTCACATCCACACCAATCCTTGGTGTGGCCTTTTTAATTTCAGCTATTATAATAGGAGTGTTGTATCTCTCTGTGGTTTTAGTTTACTACAGCCTGATGACTAATTCTGTTGAGCTCTTTTTATTCACTTATTTGCCATCCAATATCTTCTTTGATCTACTAGCCATATGATTTGTCCACTTTTAATTGGGTTGTTCGCTTTCTTATTGAGTTCTGTGATGTCCTTGTCTTTTCTAGATACAAGTCTTTTATCAGATAGATGCCTTGCAAAAATATAGTCCCAGTCTGTGGCTTGTCTTTTCATTTTCTTAACAGTACCTTTTAAAGAGAAGAAGGTTGAAATCCAGTTTGTTAATTTGTTATCTCATGGACTGTGCCTTTGGTGTTATTCCTAAGAAATCTTTGCCTAACCCAAGGTCACAAAGATATTTTTTCAGTGTTTTCTTCTAAAAGGTTTGTTCTTTCAAATTTTATATTTAGGTCTATATTCCATTTCTGAGTTTATTTTTGTAGGGTATGATTAAGGCCCTTTTTCATTTTTCTTTTTCTTTTCTTTTACATATGGATATCCAACTGTTCTAGCACAGTTCATTGGGAAAAACTGTCTTTTTTTCACTGCATTATATCTTTGAGCCTTGTTATGGATTGAACTGAGTACTCCAAAAAGATATGTTTAAATCCTAATCCCCAGTATCTGTAATTGTGACCTTATTTGGAATTACTATAGGGCAATGAGAGGATCTTGGGTGTGCTGAAAAAAAATTTTTTTTTGAGACAGGGTCTCACTTAGTCACTCTAGGGTTGAGTGCCATGGCCTCATATCTCACAGCAACCTCAAACCCTTAGGCTCAAGTGATCCTCTTGCCTCAGCCTCCCAAGTAGCTGGGACTACCGGCCACACGCCCAGCTATTTTTAGAGAAGGGGTCTCACTCTTGCTTAGGCTGATCTCGAACTCGTAAGCTCAAGCAATCCTCCTGCCTTGGCCTCCCAGAGTGCTGGGATTATAGGTGTGAGCCACCATATTCAGCCTTGCTGCAAAAATTTGTAAAGATCATTAATTAAATTATTTTTGAAAGAAGTTCAAAGCACAGTAAGTATATATATATATATTTTTTTTTTTTTTGCATTTTTTGGCTGGGTCTGGGTTTGAACCCGCCACCTCCAGTATATGGGGCCAGCACCCTATGCCTTTGAGCCACAGGTGCCACCCAGTATATTCTTTTTTTTCTCTTTTTTGATCAACATAATTTAAGTGTGCCATGGAAGTTTAACTATGTGCCGAGTGTTCAATGAGATGAAAAAGGTTGAAAAACACTGCTGTAAGGTGTTTGTTTGTAGATGTAATCAAGTTAAGATGAGGTCAGCCCGGATTAGGGTGGGCCCTAATCCAATGACTGGTTTCCTTATAAAAAAGCAGATTTTTACATTAAGACAAAGACACAGAGAGAACACAGTGTGACAGTGGAGACGGAGGTCAAAGTGATGCTTCTACACACCAAGGATTGCTGGCAGCCACCGGAAGCTGGGAAAAGGCATGGGATGAACTCTTCTCAGAGCCTCCAGAAGGCGTTAACCCTGGCAACACCTGGATTTTGTACTTCTGGGCTTCAGAACTATGAGAGAATAAATTTCTGTTGTTTTAAGCCCTCCAGTGTGTGGGAGTTTGTTACAGCAGCCGTAGGATATATACATACATAATGTACACATTGATGTATGTAATACACGTTAAAAATCTATTTTAAAATAAATTAGATATAAAAGCTAAGCACAAGGCCTTTATGTGCTCTTGTCACTATGGATCTACAACACTGACTTACACCAGCTTACCAATTAAGCAACTAGTGTGTTCATTTTGTGAGATTTCATTTTTAACTTCAACTCAGCCATGACACAGGGTTCAAGGGTGTAGAGAAGGCCTCTGAATGTGCCACCGCAGTCTGGCAGCCACAGCAGCAGCGGCAGCAGCAGCAGCAGCCGGCCTCTCTGGCTGACTTGGCAGTGAGTGAGCAGCCCTCTCATGGTTCCAGGCAGGGGGTAGGGAAGAATGAATCACCAGATGGCTGAAAAGAGACACTTTCATTCATGTGACTCCACGGATGTGGGAGCAGAGAGGTCGCAGGCTCCTGCATGCTGGAAAGGGCACTAAACGCCACCCCCAGCCCCAGGCTCAAGAACAAAAGGAAAGCATTCAGAGAGGCCCCCCATGCTCCGCTTGAATGTATAGCATTTGGACGGGGCTGGTGGATCCGCCTTTGCCCTCAAGCTGTAGGTGAAGAGCAGCCCTGAAAAGTGAAAGAATTAACCTTCAAAGAGCAGGCTGTGTGGTTTCCTTCTGTCTCACACACTTGACATTCATTCCCTGGCTGCCCCAGGGACCTGATGGAATCCTCTGCATCTCCCTGCCAGGCCCAGAGGGAATGGCACACACCCTAACTGCTATTCTTCAGGAAACTACTGAGGGACTCCAGGGGTCTGATCTGGTCTTTACCTTCAGAATTAGCCTCCTCAACCTCAAATTTTTGCATTTGCAAATAACTTCTTGGGACTTTGACTGAGGTCAGTGCAAGATGAGATTCTCAAATGAGAGGCCTTACCTGAGGATGAATATTAATTACACCCAGGGCTGCACAAAGTCTCATCAGCATACTCCAGGCTAACAGTCAGGCTGCGGAGCTGCAGAGTTTAGGAAAGGGAATGGAGAAGGAAATCACCAACTATTGAGCACCTACTGTATGGAAGCACTGTGTTGGGTGCTCACACACGCACATTTCCAAGTCAAAGCATAAGCAATGCACAGCCCTAAGACCAGAAAAGGGTATGGAGGCTGTATGTGAAACACTGTCGCAACCCCGTGGGCCCCTGTGACCCTGGTCTCAATCACAGCAGGAAGGAACCAGGCATGATACGGATTAGAAGTATAAGTTTGAAGGAGACAGGCTAGCCCTTCTTAGCAGGGCAGCCAGGAGCAACCTCTGCACTAGTCTTTTATTGAGACTGTACAACACAGGTGAGGAGAGTAATTAACAAATGACTACATGCTGAAGGCTTGGGCTCTTCTCCACAAGGAGCACCTGCAGATGAATGGCCGGAGCTCCACCCCTCAGCTGCAGATCATCTTGCTCAGAGTTCGTCTGACTCTTGGCATCCCCTACAAAACACCTTGGGTGTGGATGCCATCAGCTCCCCTAAGAATTATAACACATAGAATGGTCTCCAAAAACAGTATTACCAGCAATTGTTGATATTCCTTCTACAGCATAAACCCTGGAAAACTGAAGATTGGTCTTAGCAGTGGGCACCAAAAGCAGGAAAGGACACCTGATGTGAACCATCTGAACTATAATGAGTGATCATGACTTCAAAGTTCTGCTCTTAGGTCTTTCCTGAAAGCATGATTTTGCTATAATATGTAACGATTTTTTAAAAAATAGATGCCACTGGTTAGGATTTTGTTATCAAGGGCTTATATAATCCAGGTTAATCTCCCCTAAAAGAGCACAGAACTATTTCAGGAGGACTCTGGCAAACTGCCATATTTACAGTATGTCCCACTCCTACAAACAGGACACAAACGCTCCATAACTCAAGGCTACTTACCACATCCGGACTCCTACATGGATCTAAACATATGCCATGTACATCTCAGGCACATTTGGCAAACAAATTATTTATGGAACTTGGCAGAGAAGTCTTTATCAGGGTTTTTAGTCACAGTCTCTGTGACAGTACCCACTGTGACATTGAGCAGGTAAAGTGAATAATAATAAATCCAACTTGGAAGGTCAATGCCTACTCATATTTCTAATTATTAAGTACACCATTATTGAGGGCCTCCCTGTAGCACTGTTGCCTACTGTGAGGGTAGACTGCTCATTATTCAAAGTTGTTCCTTTGTTGTGGTTAACAACTACAGCACAGCACAAGTGGGAATCCTATTGCCGTTATTAACTAGACCATCCTTCTTCTGAAGGAAAAAGAAAAAACAAGGTGTTTTGGCTTCTTGGAACAGAAGGCTGGTACTTACTGCTTTTTTTTTCATTTCAGTGCCATCCTCATGGTTAGAGTTCAAAGATAAATCTTGAGGGTCCACCAAACTATAACGTTATTAGGGATCATCCTTTAGTATCTCCTTCACTGGTTTGTTTCCCCTATGATTAAGTGTTATGTTTTCCTATAAGGTACAAGAAAATCATGAGAACCTCTCATTGGATCTCAAAGAGAAGAAACAACAATAACAAAACTAAGGTTGTAGTAATAGCAACTCACAGCATAGAAGTCTCTGTGGGCTTCCCAGGTCCAAAGTTAGACTGGACTTGAAAATGTCAATACAGGGCAGTGCCTATAGCTCAGTGGGTAAGGAGTCAGCCACATACATCAAGGCTGGCAGGTTTGAACCCAGCCAGGACCAGCTAAAATCAACAATGACAATTGCAACAAAAAAATAGCCAGGCATTGTGGTGGGTACCTATAGTCCCAGTTACTTGGGAGGCTGAGGCAAGAGAATTTCTTAAGACCAAGAGTTTGAGGTTGCTGTGAGCTGTGATGCCATGGCGCTTTACCGAGGGTGACATAGTGAGACTCTGTCTCAAAAAAAGAAAAAAAATGTCAATATAAGAAAAACATGGCCATCTAAATGAGTTTCACATTAATTGTATGATTTGATCATCCTTGGCCAAGTTTTCTTTTTTTTTTTTTTTTTTGA
>CAUYTI010129632.1:0-10390 GCA_963575145.1 Galago senegalensis
TAAACGTCTTAACACAATAACTAAGAAAATGACATAAAGGCTATGTTAACCAGTTTGATGAAAATATTTCAAATTGTATATGAAAACACCACACTGTACCCCATGATTGCATTAATGTACACAGCTATCATTTAATAAAAAAAAATAAAAAATAAAAATCCCCAAGAAGATGTGAAATAAAGAGAAAGGATAGAGTCTTGATTTACAGAGAGTGAACTTTAAGAATCATCCATTCAGAAGTTAAAGCCCTGTAACACTCTGTATGTGCATTTTTGTATTTGAATGCACTTTATATTTGAATTAATTATTCAAAGACATTTATTTCTAGAGATGGCAATGGTAAAAATACCATAAAATTAAAAATTAAAATTTATCTACTGAAAATTATATTCTGTTTTGACTACTGGAACATAAGACCTCAGGGGCTTGTCAACATGAATTTTGTTCTATTGATGCCATACTCTGGAAAAACAAAATGTAATAATAAATTAGAAATTTTACTCCATATACACATTTAGCAGCTCAAAATAAATCAAATGAAACTTTAATAATTTCTGTAGTGAGTCTAATTTTTTTCTGGAAAAAAATGAAATAAGTATGCCTTCATTTGCAGGATATGTTTTTGACAAGGGTCTATTAACTAGAATCCACAGAGAACTCAAACTAATCAATAAAAGAACAAATAACCCCATTTCCTTGTGGGCAAGTGACTTGAACAGAAGCTTCTCTGAAGAAGACAGGCACATAGCCCACAAACACATGAAAAAATGCTCATCATCTTTAATCATCAGAGAAATGCCCATTGACCCATGAATGGATTAACAAATTGTGGTATATGTACACCATGGAATACTATGCAGCCATTAAAAGATGGAGACTTCTCATCTTTTATGTTTACCTGAATGGAGCTGGAACATATTCATCTTAGTAAAGTATTTCAAGAATGGAAGAAAAAGTATCCAATGCACTCAATACTATTATGAAACCCATATATAATCACCTACATGTTCATATGAATGATAAAACTATAGTCTAGAAAGAAAGAGGGGAGAGGAGAGAGAGAGGAGGGCAGGTGGGTAGCCAGGAGGATGGAAGGTATTTGGTGGGACCTCATCTATTGTGCACAATGCAATGGTACATTTTAAAACTATTAAGAGTAAAAATGTCTTGCCACAACAAATAAGTGAGGTGATAGCTATGTTAATGAGTTTGATGTAAGCCTTCCACATTGTATAACAAATTAGCACATTGCAATCCATAAATGCATTAATGTACACAGTTATGATTTAATAAAAAATTAAAGAAAATAAATATATGCCTTAATCTGAAATCAGACTTTATGATATTTGTGTGACTTGGTACCTTTACGGCAGTAACTTGTCATATCTGAACTAACTCAACTTCTAGAAATACATGTTTTCACCCCCACATCAAATACATAAGTGAAGTCATTCCTGTTTCAGTAAATGTGTTGTGGTGATGATTCTCTTTCAGAATTATGGACATAAAGTCTGGGTACAATGGGCATTTACAGTTTCTTCAAGGTATTGTTGCCAGACATACATCCCATCTGGCTGTTTCTCACTTCGATTCCTTGACTATATTGGAAGGTGACCCTGTACGTATGTCTGTCTTGATGTACGTCTCCAGAGGGTGGGTTTTAATTTAATGCTGTGCTTGTAAAGTTTCAGTGGACACCTTTGAACGTGAGATGCAGCACATCACTCATTTTTGCGAAGAGCCCGCCAGACACCTAGAATCCTTCCAATACTGGGAATGAGTTGAGTTTTCCTACGGTGTATAGGTCATGCTCCACCAAACATCGTCATAAGACAAATGGAAATCCCGGGGATCCGAAGTGTCACTAAATGATCCGCAGCTGCACTGGATTCTATCGTGATGTTTCTAAGTGTTGGATTAAGCCTATATCACATCAACCAGACAGTGGGAAAGTGCAAAATTCAGCCGGCCAGCCAGATGTTTTATGTACAATTGGGAAAACACGTCAACATAGGGCCAAACATCTGGATGTTACAAGTATTATTTAACTGACATCATGAAAAAAGGCATTGGTAGGAATAGCTAATTTAAAATAAGTAAAAACAAAGATTTTTTAACACAAAGTGGTCATAGTCACTGAGTGCCCTCATGTTTAAACAAAACAGGGTGGAACGTTTAAGTCACACCCCCAGGCAGATGTGCTGGGGAGGGATAAGCAGCTTTTTTATTTTGTCTGGGACCAACCTTGACTGCCTTCTGAGCCCCTAGCAGCTGGTTTGGGGGGATGGAGAGTTAGCATTTAATTTGAGCAGATGTGGCTGGAGGAGCTCCGTTTCTCTTGAACTAGAATTATTTGGTCTGCCAAGTGCAAGCCCCGTTTCTTTCTCTAAGATTTGCCTGCATGGCTAGAAGTGTGTGCAACTAATGGTCCTCAGGTAACAAAAAAGGTGTTGAATTCCTTGGGAGTGACATCTTGCAGGTGTCCCCATATCTCATGCACATCTTCAATCCAGAAACGATTGGCAGAACTTGGCCCCTCCTTTCTTTCTTTCTCTTTGCTGGGGCTCCTGGCACCCACGCTTTACTCCAACCCACCTCATTTCTGGCTCTGTATTCTATCTAGTGTTGATCCAAGAGGTCTGTTCTGTAGCCTCTGTGTGCAGGTGGTAGTCGCTGCTGACTCCCCAGTCAGGATTCTCTGCTACTGTAGCTTCCAACTATGTTGTCAAAAAATCAAGAGGATTTCAGGAAAGTAAGAAAGAGAGGCAGACTGTGCCTGCTGCCCCAACAGTAACCCAGGTTGGAGTGGGTGAACACACAACACAGTCTCTTTTAAGAGCTGCAAATTAGGGGCCCCCATGCTCAGTAGTTAGGGTGCCAGCCACACGCATTGAGGCTGGTGGGTTGAAACCCAGCCAAGGCCTGCTAAACAAACAAACAAAACAAAACAATAGCCAGGTGTTGTGACAGCCCCTACAGTCCCAGCTACTAGGGAGGCTGAGGTAAGAGAATTACTTGAGCCCAAGACTTTGAGGTTGCTGTGATCTGTGATGCCATAGTGCTCTACAGAGGGCAACAAAGTGAGACTCTGTCTCAAAAAACAAAAATAAAAAATCGCAAGCAGGGCCAGAACATTTTGCCACTCTCATTGTCATCCTGTTTTCCTCCCTGTCTTGCAACTGAGAACTGGAAAGTCTGAACACATGTCTGATTTACTCCATCTTTACCCCCCCTTCCTTACCAGTATTTCTCAGGCTGAAAAGTTGTGAGGTTTTCTTCTAAGTCACGGCCTCCTTCTTCCAACTTCATAAATGACATCTAGAGGTATTTTTGCTACATAAGGGGAGAATTCTGAGTCTAAATCATCCAGATTAAACACTGATATGTTAAGTGGTAGCCACAAAAATGTATCTTTAAAAGTCCTTGTTAAAACAGTTGTGGCTTGAGAGGCTGTTTGCTGGATGCAAAGTCCTACCCTTTAGGGTCAGACGCTGACTACAATCTGCCTTTCTGTTTGCATTCCTACGGTGTCACTTTTCAGTCTGCTTCTTGCCTCCTCCTTCTCTCCTCCTACATGTCTTTTAGACGTATTAGACCTACAAAGACATGGGTTCAAGGCATAAGCTTCACTACCAAATAAAAGTATTCAAACTTGGAAGGAAAACATTTTTTGACATGAATGGTAAAGATTTACTCCAGCATATTATCTTGGAAATATTAATAGATAGATGACAGCATAAAGATATTTGAAATGTCTAGAACTAATGAGAATGGGAGCATCTTGACAATTCCTGCAAAACAATAATAAAAATCAGCAACCTTTGTGGTAAAGTGGCAAAACATATACACAATTAGCTCCTAGAAGAAGACGCTCAAAATAATAAGAACATGGAAAAACAATGGGAGTTGTCTAAACTCACTAGCACGAAGATAAACAGTATAACCGTGAGGTACATTAATATGAGTTACGCTAGTAAAAATGAAAGCACAGGCAGAGATGTAGGAAAATAGAAACCTCATACCTTGATAGTCAAATTTAGTGTGTAGGGTTCTAAGAACCTAGAAATCCTATTCCTTGGGATATATCCTAAGGAGATTCTTAAACATGTCTAACCAGATATATAAGGTAGGTTTTCTATCATGGAATGAATCACCACCACCCTGCTGGCTTCAAGCAACACAGTTACTGTCTCCCAATTTGTGTGGGTCAGATTTCTGGGTTTGTCCTAGTGGGTCCTCTGCCTCATGTCTCACAGGCTGAAACGTATATGTTGTCTGGAGCTGTGGTCTTCTCTGAGACTCAGAGTTCCTTCTCAAGCTCATGTGGCACTTGGCTGTAGAACTCATGGTAACTTGGATTTTTCAAGGTCGGTAGGAGAATTCCTCTTTAGGAAAGACCAAGCCTCTCTTTTAAAAACATTGACCTTATCAAATCAGCCCCACCCAGAATAACCTCCTCTGTGATAAGCTCAAAACCAACTCATTCAGGACCTTAACTGCCTATGCAAAATTCCTCCACTTTTGCCAGGGAATGCAATCCAATCACAGGGGTGTGACCCCATTATGTTCACAGGTCCTGCCCATACACCGGGAGAAGAGATTATAGGAGAGCATGGGTCACTGAGGGTTGTCTTTGAATTCTGCCTTCTACACAAATATGTAAGAAAATATTCAGTGGAGCATTATTTGTCATGGCCAGACGCTGGAAGCGCTCTCCAGGTCACTTGTTGAAGAATGGATAGATAAAAAATGAAATATGTGTTTCAAAGACAAACATGCTATTCTAGAATCAATAGATTTTATGTATTCACAGTGTCATGAATAGGTGTGAAAGCATAGTAGAGAGTAAAACAAACAACAAAAGTATAAAACAGAATGAGATCTCTGTGCCATTTATCTATAATTAAAACACAGCACACTGAAAAGATAAGCATTTTACAAGACCATATAAAGAATTTTGAAAGAATATCTATAAGCACAGTATAAAAGGTGAGTTTGGTGAGGAGAAGCAGAGAAAGGAATAGAATTAAAAAATATAATTAACACATGAAATTCTTGGTAAATGGCGTTCTTGCATTCTGTTCAGTACGCGTTTGAAATACGTACTGAAATACGTACATCTTAACATGATGTTAAGAAGGCAGATGACATCTTGACAAGTGCATAATTCTCAGTATAGACTGTTCCTGATACATTATCCAGTATAACTGGGGGCCATTTTGGCACTTTCATACTTTGGAAAAATGCCAACTGGCGTGATGAAAGTGACCATAATTTGCATTGAAGTCATAACATTTGAATCATTTTGAGCTTTCAAAATTATATCACACCACTCTTGTCTTTAATTTTTTTTATACATAGATTATGTGTACCTTTGCATTAATATTAATCTTTGATACATGTGTAAAATTTCAGGAATACCTTTTGGGTCCTTAAAAATTGAATGTAAATTTATATTTGTCATAAATTATAAAATGTCCTTCTCTTGAAATCCTTCATTCTTAACGTCTTTTAACTTCCACCAAAACCTGAGAAATGCATGAAGCTCAGACGTGCAGGCGGGGCCGTGACTACATCTGAAGCAGGGTTCTTCCCACGAACAGGGCATGTATATTTGATCAAAAATTATGGAGAATGAAAGAACTTCCAATTCCTCCTCCAGGAGACTTCTTAGTTCCCCAAGTAGACTTGTACACCTAAATTATACAGACATCTAGCTTGCCTGTAATAGATTTGTTTTGTTAATAGATTAACAAAAGAAAAGTTTTAAAAGTTTTATTTCCCCTTCAATAAGAACTGAGTTAAAAGTTTCCTAACAGTAAAAAATTCAGAAAATTTCACCACTTTTTTATACTATGGCATAGAAAATACACCAGAATATAGGAAATATTATTCAAAGTTTTATTTATATTTTCTTCTAGATCAATGCAATTGTGGACAGAGGCTTACAGAGTATTTGCTATAAGAGATCATCTTTTTTAGATGTACATACACTATGAAGCATGGTGGAAAATGAGAAGATTTTTTTCTTTTTTAAAAAACGTGTTATTAAAAAAAACGTGTTATTTATTTACTTATTATTTATTTCAGATTAATATGAGGGTACAAGCAATTATGTTCCAATGTTCACATTTGGTACATAAGGTTGTTGTTGTAACTGTCCCCCTCACCCAGGAAGTGAGCCACATACCCTTAATGTTCACTTTACTGGCACATTAATATATTTATTTGAAAAGAAACTGGTCCATTGAGCCAAAAGTGCCAGCATGTATGTCTTCTTTTTTTCCTCTATCTCTGATTTCTTGTTCTCTCTCTATTTAATGCAAATACTTGAGTACCTTAAACGTTTCGGGGCACTAAGAAGTGTGGAATTGTACACTAAGATGGTTACATTAAAGCCATCTACAGGGCTTCATGGGAGACTGTAGCAAGCAAGAGAAGAAAGACGTCTTAGAGGACCTGAGAGCAACAGGGCTATAAAGAGCCAGTGATGACTTCACAGAAAGCAGGATTATCTAAGCCCCATTTACAAAGGTGGACTTGGGGTTGGAGGCTGGCTCTGGAAAATGCCCATCAAGTTTACTGGACAGGGAGAATGTCAAGTTTTTCTAGAGAAAATGGCATTTTGTACACATGAGGAGGAGCAGTATTGGCCAGGCAGGTGAAACTTGGACTGTGCAGACTGGTGCGAGGAGATGAAAAACACAGGACAGAAAACCAAACCCAAACAGGACAGCACTGTCAACAACCAAATGAAGTTGTAGAAGGTTGAGGACTGGCAGGCACCTGTGGCTCAAGGAGTAGAGCGCCCATCCCAAATATTGGGGGTGGTGGGTTCAAGCCCAGCCCCAGCTTGAACCTGCCACAAACTAGAAGGTAGAATTTAAGAACTTCAACTACAACATCAGGAAGAAGAGTCCCCAGGAGGTCATCGCCAGCCAGATCATGAGGACAAATGAGAACAGGGTGTTGGGGCACAGGTGGACGGTGGGTCTAGATAAACATTAAAAAAAAAAAAAAGTCAACAGCAAAGACAGGGGAAAAAAGTAAAAGAGGGAAAGGATAAGCCTGGTGCTAATCAGAGAAATTTAATTTATGTTTAGATAAATGGTGTTCCCTAGACAGAAATATGAGGGGACTTGGAGAAGGGGGCAAGCTTAGATATTCATAGCCAGAGAGTGTTATAATAGGACAAGAATTGAAAATAGACTATTTTCTCACATACATATCTTTAATAACATATTGCACTATTATTATAATTCAGCATTGAGTTCTTTCTATAGTTTATCACTGAACGTCATTGCAAGTTTTCATGTGCAATGCTAGTAGTTAAACGTAGCATGTTACACTTTTCGGTACGAGTTTTTCAGTATCACCAATACTGCTGGCGTGGCTCACGTGATACTGTCAGATACTTTTAGAATGTGCTCTTATTGTTCTTACCAGTACTGAGCAGATGTCATGAACACGGCAGAACTTTTTTTGTGGCATTTAAATCCTTCTGGGATCATTTCTTTCTGTGGTCACTCAAGCTTTACATTTCCTGGCATCACCCTTTTCTCTGTCATTAAACTATATTATAGCAAACCACGTAGTCCAAATAATTACACTCATACGTTGTCTGTGTATAGTCCTTTGTATTTCCCAAGTCATTTCTTACACATTATGTCACATGAAACAACGTCAAGTTTTATACAGACACTGACATTCAGAAAGAATGCTTTATTTGCACAGCTGTCTGATAGGGAGGTTTGCTGTGGCTGTTTTTTCCTATGCACCTGGCTCACCTGTTATTACAAGAATATTTTAATTCTTTACTTCTCAATTGAAGTGACAGCAATATTTTTGAAATGACAGTTCAATTTGCAAGTGAAAAAAATATAGTTGTTTCCATCTGGGGGTCATTTTTGTCCCTTTACTAAATGTGGACATCTTTTTTGACCTTTTGGGGGGAAAAATATCCAGAGACCCAGTGGTATCTTCTGTGGCACTCTCATGATTTTTTCATACTTTCTCAAAAAGGCATTTACCACAAAGAACTCAGCTTCCCTTAAAGTGCTATTTTGTAATAAAAAAAAAAAATCAGGGAAGGGGGAGGCAGGAGGGTGATTGGTGGTTTCTCAGCTAAGGTGCATGACGTGAAGGTGTTCAGTATCCCCGGGTGGAGGGCTCAACCACAACTTGAACTTTACGTTAGAAAAGAAAACAATGTAACCTAAGCATTTTAAGCCTTACATAAATCTGAAATAAAAGCAAAAGATTAGATGTTATAAAAACATTCATCATCTGAATTTTTGTCTGCTTAACAGTTGCCACTCTGAAAAAACCTGATTTGATCTGTAAGATCATTGCCTTTGAAGTTTCTATTTCCATAGGACACATCTGCTTCTCTTTCGGAAGTTCAAGGACAGTAAAGATTTCCAATTATCGATTTATTTCTCCTCTTTTGGTAAAAACACAGGTATTTTATAAAAGTAGACAAATAGGTTTTGTAAGGTCCTCTTCGTTGATGTTTACAGGTTGGTGGTCGATGTAAAATCACTCTGGGGTTTTAGGTACTTGGGTTGCTCTTATGCAGCCTGTTCTTTATCTTGGATTTCACTTTGGCCACAAATATCTTGGTCATTTACTAAAAATAAGGTCAAGTCTTTTCCTTATTTTACAGACTATAGTAAGTTCCAAGTCAGGCTTTCTGGGGTTGAGTCAGGAGTTTTGCAACTTCCTGACTTCTCTCCATTCCAGCTTCTTCACCTATGAAAGAGGAACAGTAATATCCCTGCCTCCCAGAGCCGTGAGGAAGAGTAAATGAGTGAATGCATAAAAGTGTTTTTACCCAGAAACTACCCTGGACTCAGTGCTAAATAGATATTACCCATAGGGCCGTGCCCGAGGCTCAAAGAGTAGGGCGCCGGCCCCATACTGGGTGGCGGGTTCGGCGTGGCCCTGGCCAAAACTGCAAAAAAAGTAGATAGATATTACCTATAATAGTCATTTTACTAATTGAATATATTGTACTTTGAAAAAATATGTGCAAACTAATAATTTGATAATGTGCCTATATGTTACATACATTTAACTTAGTTAAACCTGGTAATAATTCTTTGATTAGTCATATTTTTCAAAAGATAAAGTAACAATCAAGAGGCTACATAACTCATCCACAGTCACACCACGGTTGTCTTGCTTTAGCCCCGTGTTATTTCCATGACACTTCCCAGGATAATACCTTTCTGGTAGTCACGTAGCTTTGTAAGGATGCACACCCAGAAATCTCAGCTTATTCTTTCCTGTGTTTCTTTCTTTATTACTGTGGCATTCTTTGAAGGTCATCCAAACAAACCCCAGTTCACAATAGATTGTTCTGTGTGTATGTGTCTACATGGATAATTGTGTGTGTGTGTGCGTGTGCCTATAAAATACTCAATTACTGCCTTTTTGATCTGAGTGGTTTCTTAACCTCAATGTTTTTCAGACTCTTCATTGTAAAACAGTGATGGTGATAATGACTGGGGAAGGTATGAGAATGAAGAGTTAGTTAACAGGTAAAAGTGTTTAAAATGAGGCTTTACACAGAGAAACTATTCAACATACTTTAAGATACTTAATTTCTGCCTCAACTGAGAATTGGAAAAGAGGAAAACATGTTTTCCAGGCAGAAGTAAGAGCCTGTAGAAGAGTCCCTAGAGAACTGAGAACAGTGACGTGCTAGGGGACGGAAACAAGTTCAGTGTAGCTGTGGCATTGAGCTTGAGATGGAGAGTGAGGAGTAAGGAAGAGGTTCAGATAAGGATGGGCTTTATGAGCTTTGTTAACAAGCTTGGATTTATCTTAACGTTAAAGGGAAACAACTAAAGGAGTTTAAATAAGAGGAATTCAATCAAATTTGCATTTTGATAATGAGAGTGTGGGATGAAGAGTGAGGTTTCAAAGAGGAAGGACGAGGAACAAGCTGTGATCCAAACTGATGGCAGTCTAGAGCAGAGGTGACAGTGTGTACACAGAAAAAATCTGATAGGTTCTGAGACATGTTTCTGAACTTCTAGAGAACACTTAAAGAACTGAAAATGGACCTGCCATTTGATCCTATAATTCCTCTGTTAGGTATATGTCCAGAAGACCAAAAATCACACTACAATAAAGATATCTGTATCCAAATGTTCATTGCAGCCCAATTCATAATTGCTAGGTCATGGAAGAAGCTCAAGTGCCCATCAACCCACGAATGGATCAATAAATTGTGGTGTATGTATACCATGGAATACTATGCAGCCATTAAGAACGATGGAGACCTTACCTCCTTCATGTTTACATGGATGGAGCTGGAAAATATTCTTCTTAGCAAAGTATCCCAAGAATGGAAGAAAAAGTATCCAATGTACTCAGCCCTACT
>CAUYTI010129633.1:0-46907 GCA_963575145.1 Galago senegalensis
ATATGGGACACCTCCTGCCAGGGGTGGACACTGACCTGCCCCTACAGAGCATATGGGACACCTCCCTCTGGGGGTGGACACTGACCTGCCCCTACAGAGCATATGGGACACCTCCCTCTGGGGGTGGACACTGACCTGCCCTTACAGAGCATATGGGACACCTCCCTCCAGGGGTGGACACTGACCTGCCCCCTACAGAGCATATGGGACACCTCCTGCCAGGGGTGGACACTGACCTGCCCCTACAGAGCATATGGGACACCTCCCTCTGGGGGTGGACACTGACCTGCCCCTACAGAGCATATGGGACACCTCCTGCCAGGGGTGGACACTGACCTGCCCTTACAGAGCATATGCGACACCTCCCGCCAGGGGTGGACCCTGAGCTGCCACTGCAGAGCATATGGGACACGTCCTTCCAGGAGTGGACGCTGAGCTGCCCCCTACAGAGCATATGTGACACCTCCCTCCAGGGGTGGACACTGAGCTGCCCCTCACCTCCACGGGTTGGGGATTCATGACTGTTTTCCAAGAACAGGCTTGAAAAGGAGAAACATCAACTTTATCCTGGGGAAAAGCAGGTGGCACCCACCACCACCTTAGTCAAGGGGCGAAGGCAAGTTCATCAGTGACATCAGGCGGGTGTCACATGTTCCCACGTGTCCTCGATACGGGGTGATGAGAATGGCATTTCCCATCTGTGGTCATATTTCCAAAGACCAGTAACTGCAGCTTAATCACGAGGGAAACAATGGACAACCCAGGTTCAGGGGCATCTGTCCTCTCAGGACCACCGAGGTCATCAGCAAGGAGGAAACGGTGAGAAACTGCTGCAGACCAGAGGGGCAGGAGGCGGGACAGCTGAGGATGATGCAGGGTCCTAGACTCCATCCTGGGACAGAGGGAGGACATCAAGGAAAACGAGCACAGCCGGAGTTTCATTTGGAAAAAAAAATGATTTGAAACTAAGCCAAGAGTGCAGCCCTGAAGGGGAGAAACTTTTCAATAAACGCGGTGAGATTAATTGAGTCTCTGCATGGGGGAAAGTCCTCTTGAACCCCACACTCTTTACCTCCCGTAAAAATCAATCTCAAATAGATCACAGATCTGAATCTGGAAGCACGGAAGCCTTAGAAGGAAGCAGAGAAGACTGTGTCTCTGTCATCTCAGCAAAGTCAGATTCCATAAACAAGACCCACTCCGGGCAGTGCATACCCTGGATTCATATTAAAATTATGAGCCCCTGTTTATCAGGAGACACATCAGGGGGATGAGAAAGGAGCTGACAGTGGGGAGAGAGGTGGGCAACCCACATGTCCAACACAGGGCTTCCAGCCAAAGCCTGTGAAGAACCTCAAATTAGTAAGGAACAAAGGAGAACTGAGCAGAAAACGAGGCAAATGTCTGACCCCACACTTCACGTCCAAATGGCCTTTGTGTCACCAGCAGCTCCTGGGAGCTCCCGCTGTGTGTTCTCTAGACAGGAGAGCCCAGGGCAGCAAGGACGGGCAGTGAGGATGGGGAGAAGTGGCCTTCCAGCTGCTGCCAGCACAGCTGCCGCCAGCTCCCTTTGGCACTGCCTGAGAAAGCTGGAACCAGGTGCATTCCCTGACCTTGAGGTTCCACGTCCAGCTGTAGATCAGGTAGAAACAGGGGCATGTGTTCCCAAGAGCCACATACTGGGACAGCACAGAGCCCCACCCCTGACAGCGTGCTCACTGGGACAACAGACACGTGAATACTGACCCAGGTACATGGCAGGACCCTGCACACAGCGGGAAACTAGGGCGTCACCTGCTCACGCAGGACCCTGGAGCAGCCTTACAGATGTTACACCCACCTGAGAGGAACCCCTCTCATTCCATCTGTGTGAACGGCGAGAGGGCAGGGTCGGTCTCATGGCTGGAGGTGTCCCATGCTGGGGGAGGGGAGCCCCAGGGACTCCCAGGTGTGATCCGATCCTATGTGTGTGTCTTGCTTTGCAGTTTGGTCCCATGGGTGTGCTCTGCTGGGGACAACTCAGCAAGCCCTGACCTTCTCACGTGCTCACCATGGTGCAATAAAAAGTTGATATGCGAGATTTTAAAGTAAACCATATTTTGATTTGCTAAAGCTGGGTGGGAGGCTTAAGGGTGTTTGTTATTTTGCTCTGTATTCTTGTCTTGTATCTGAAATAAATTTAGTGGAATAAAATTAATGGGTATATAAAATGAGAAGTGAAAATCCGCCCTCCCAGCCCCCTCTAGTGAAAATCTGCTCTCCCCCCCCACCCCCCCATCGAAACCTCTATAAGGCAACTTGGACCTTGATTTTGTGTCTGAAATTTCATCGTTTTATCTGGATGATTCCAGGCATATTAACATAGAAAGTTAGAGGTAGGGCCTGTTTTTTAAACATACGGGATGAAAACGACCCTTCCCGTTGATGCTCTCTGCGCTGTATCTCCCATTCTAGTCAGTCTTTAATTTCTCTGATAGTCAAACTATTCCAGGTCATACAACAAGATGGAGAGCGTCTTGATGAGGATTGGTAATGATAGTCAAGGAAGAAAAACTTGTACATTAACTCCACTCCTAAATCTGGATTCAACAATCTTCCATGATGTTTAAAGAAGAAATCAAATCCCGCGGTGTCTTCAGATGGGAAATTCCTCACAGACAAGTGAGATCATCCCGACACAGGGCCTGGGGGTGGGCCGTCCGTTTTCCCTGCACAAGCTTGACCAGCACTGGCGGGACCCTGAGCAGATCTCAGCTCCTAGCGGGTCAGCGACTCAGCACACACCTGTCTGAGACCCCGCCCCACACCTGGTCCCAGCGACCCTGCCCTGTGGTCCTCTGCAGAGGGGGCCGTTGATGTGGTAGGAAGGGGCACCCTGTCTTCTCTCCTCCTGGCCTGGCTTTCTGTTCCCCTCTTGTAGCTGCTCTTCTGGAACCTCCCAGATTCCCCCAAAGTTGCCGTGGGTCGGGGGCAGCAGCAGAGGCTGCAGCCAGGAGTGGAACTGCTTCAAGCTGTCGCTTTGGGGTAGGGCACAGCCCTCGGGCACACATTTAGTCGATGCTGATCTGTTTCTGCTCTGGGGACACTGTGGCCCACCAGGCAGTAGCTCAGGCCTCCACAGGGGTTTGGTGACCTCAATGCCGATCTGTTTCTGCTCTGGGGACACCGTGGCCCACCAGGCAGTAGCTCGGGCCTCCGCAGGTCAGACGGGTCTGGTGACTTCCTTGACCCTACTGTTGTTCACCCACCTGGTTTTCCTGCTGGGAAACACTGGCCCTGGCCCCACACGCCAGGGGCCACTGCACCCCAGTGCATGCAAGGAGCCCCATCAGGTGCTCCACCCCAGTGTTATACCTGAGCTATAGGGACGAGCCCAGTCAGAGCACTGAGCAGGGCTGCACGGCCCTTGGATCTCTGGTCCTCAGCAGTGATGAACATCCCAGGGCAAACCTGTAGGTCTCCTGTGCCAAGTCCACGCTAATATTCCAATCCAGGCCTTTGAATCCATCCTCTGCATCAACCCGAGTAAGGTCTGGGGTGGCTCTCTGTGGTCCACGTTCCACCCGCCAAGCAAACTGTTAGTGCCCTTCTAACCGCCAGAAGCCTAGTTCTAGGTCAAGAAGCTGGGGGCTTCCCAGGACAGATCACACCCCTGCTCTCCTGCAGACACTCCCTGTGAGTGGGGATTCAAGTTTTTCTGTAATTCAGCCACTTGTAGGATGAGACTCCAGATTCAGTTTCCAGAAATCTCCATCCCTCAGCTGCAGGAGATGAGGGTTCAGTAGGGTCATTTATGGGGCACTGGAGCTGGGAATGCCAGGTCTGATCCCCACCTTTTCTTTCCCTTCTTTGCTGGGGACAATTAGGGCCACCAGTCAATCTCTTTACAGGTGTTAGTCTGATGAAAATGTCCTGAGGAACCAAATAGTCGTCCAGCAGTTAGGGATATCAGTGGTGATGCTTGGTGTGCCTCCACCGCCACATCACACCCGGACTCTTAACAGAGCACATAGTCATTAGTGCTTTTAAATCTGATCAGAGTAGAGAGGAGTTATTTTAAGGCGCTTGCCCATGTGACTGTGGGTTTAACGAGTCTGAGATATGTAGGACAGGCCGACAGGCTGGGAGCTCAGGCAGAGTTGAGGCTGCAGGATTCCTGCTTCTCCAGAAAATACCAGTTTCTGCTCTTCAGAACTTTAAGTGATTGCATGAGGCCCAACCACGTCACCTAGGGCCACCTCCCTTATTTAAAGCCAACTGACTGTGGGTGTTGCCCCACCTACAGCACACCTGGGCAGCAGCACCTGGGTTTGACGGGATAACTGGGTACTAGCCATGCTCATGCAAAAGCTGACCATGGCAATGACCAGTTCTGGACACAGTGTTGCGTTCCACTGGTCCGTCTGTGAAAACATAGGTTCTGACTGTAAATGTTCCATCATTTACACTTGATTAAATGCATTACGATTCGAGGGGCAGCCGATGATCTTCTATGTGCCTTTAAACAATCTTCTTCCAGGTCTCCAGAATATCCCATTAAGAATCTGGCTATACTATTATTCAATGTATAATTAACATAGAAAAGACTAACGCTTATTTCTCAAAGTTATGGTTATATCCAAAGGGCTGCATTGAAAACACCATTAAAATCACACGTAAATGGGTAACATAGCTGAGTAGACGTTAAAATGTCAAGAAATAGATTTTTTTAGACTTATCCAATTTCAAGTATATATGGACAGAAAATCCATTCACAATAACAAAAGAATTTTGTAGAATACTGAAGGATACATTTAATCTTCGAGGTAAAGGCTTATATGAGGGATACAATGACATCTGAATAGTTGGCAGGATGGGCGGTGTTTCTGGATGGTGGGATTTCAGGCATCTGCACAGGGATAATTCCAGAAAACCATCTGGGGGCGGAGCAAGGCACAAAGGCGGGCAGTGGAGCCCCAACAGGGAGGTAGATGAGCCCAGGACCTCCCCCCCCACCCCTGGGGCTCCCCAGACAGATGCTGTAGAGAAAGTTCTTTAAGCTCCATGGATCTCAACGTCCCTTTTGGTCTTTACGGGAAAATGGTAATCACCATGCCTGTCTCTCTACACGTATGGTTTTGTTTTGAGGGGATCAAATAGGATATTCTGTTGAAATTGTCTTGTGATCTGCGCAGTAAGTTTTCATGACTGTGGCATAAATGAGAAGCCGGATCGGGCTGGGGTTGTTTTACTTCCTCTTCTGTGTGTGTGAATATCTTCCCCTCATGAATGTGGCGGTACTTTTTCTTTATAATTTTCAGGAGAAAACCCTAAACTTTGTACTTTCTAAAATGCAGTGTAGAGGAGCCCCCGTCTGCGTCTCCCGCGCAGGGTGGGCTCTGAGTTTCTGAGGGGAAGAAGCATCTTGTTACCTGCACACGAACTTCCTCCTCCTCCTTGCGATGGGGGTTGTGACTTCCCCTCACCAGGGGAAATGTGGAGTTAGCAAGTGTTACCAAAGGGTCTTAGGTCTACAGGTAACTTTGGATGAGTCCATTCCTCTCCCGGGCTTCCCCATCCCCATCTGTCAGACGAAGGGGCTCTGAAAGATGGTCTCTGAGCTCCCGCCCTGCTCCAGAGGGTGGGGGTCAGTGCCCCGAGATGTGCAGATACTCAGGCTTCCTGATGGTGAAGGCACAAACAAGAACTATAAATAAATTGTTCCCAGTGTGAAGATGTTGTCATGAGACGAACGCGTGTCCTCAGGTAGAGAATAATTATTATCTTCAATGAACAAGAAAACTACCCAAAATTATCACAAATTCAAGAAAATCCCCTTGATTACAAAATGCAGAATGTAATTCCAGTGAGGCTTTATATGGCTGCAAAATGATATGTTATTAGGGGCTCGGATAGCAGCAGAGATTTTTCATCGTGGACCGCGCATGGCGGAGGGAAGCTCTGTGCCGTGGATGTCGGCTCGCCAGCCTGCTGGAGGAACTGAACTGGAAGATATTTAATCCTGGACTATAATAGAATTCAATGCTCATTATTCAAGAGCAGGCACGGGTTCTGGCCCATGGTAATTATTAAAATCATGTTTATGCCGAGTAATGCAATGAACGTCACCGACTTCTGACCCGCTGTGCACGGAAGGTGGGGGAGGTGATGTTTTACATGTGATCAATTAGATTCAGGGTGCGTCTGCACTGCAGCTGGGCGTGAGGTCTGGCCCTGGTGATGAGCCACGTGGCCAGTGGGGGACCGACCCTGCTCAGAGCCCAGGGACTGCCCTCCGACCCTCTACCTGAGGCACACGGGGCCTTGGGGGAACAGTGAGGCCCTGTGGGCTGTAGCATGAGGCCCTGATTCCTGGCCTGGGGCCAAGGTCTTTTCTTTCCAGGCCCCATCTTGAAGATGGTCAGCAGTGACAAATACTGGTGGAGCCCCAATTTTCCATGATAAAAGGCTAATGGGAGCTGGTCTTGGGGCAGGAGGCAGAGGTGAGCTGACTGCAGGCTGATAAGGAGAGGTAGGCATGCCCAGACTCTGGCAAACACAGCTCCCACCTTTCTCTGGCCTACAGATATGAAACCGGGTCATCCTGCGTGGAAGGACCACAAATATCCTTGGACCTGCCCCATCTGCTCTCCCAAAGTGTCTGTTCTCTCACGCTTCATCTGGGTGTATGTGTGGGTCCTCACAGGGCGTCTTACCCACGGGGCACAGCTGTTTGGCCTGTCCTCTAAATGCTGAACCAGCCACAGGTGGCTGCCAGGAGCTGAGCCTGGGGCTCAGAGGGCAGCTTCTTGCCTGATACCCCCAACAGACATGGGGAGGGGACACCTCTGCTTCTTGCACTGGACCCTTCGGCCTGGGCGCTGTGCTTCCTGGGCTGTTGGGAGTTCAGCCTCTCAGGAACCCTGAGCCCAGCCCCCACTCTGGCCTGCAGGCTGGATGTGCTGGCTCACACCTCCCCTGGTGCTTACCTGCTCCCACAGCTGGCAGCCCCTTAGAAGAGCGTCTGCTCCCCCCAGGCAGGACTCAGTGGCACAGACCAAGGCCTGACCACAGGTGGCCAAAGAGAGGCCTAGGGAACAAAAGGGATGCCGGCCAGTGAACTGCATAGCAGTCACTTCCCCGAACTCCTCCATATCCTGGGGCTGCTGGGATCTCCCCTAGAATGGCGAGTGTCCTTCAGACTCCTGGGAGGAAGGGCTCAGCAGCCAGAAGAAGCCATTCTCTTTACTTGAGGTAACGTCCTATCTTGATAAGTGCAAATAGATTTTTTTTCCAGCCAAGGTTCTGCTATTCCCAATTTCTTAAACTTTCCACTATTCTGTTTCAATTCCTGTCAGATGCTTTTGCAGAAAGAATTTTGACTGCCATGGGTGATCCCCAGGCTGATGAGGACACCAGATTGAGAGCCGCATGGAAGGAGGAAGAAATTTGTGCCATTGACTTGTTCAGAAGAGAAAGACTAGATTCAAGATATAAATAAAACTTAGATTGAAAAAACATTCTCAACTCGCAATACCGAATATAAAACTTAGTGCAGACGGTGGTCGATGATTCCCCGACCCGTGTGCGGGGGTGTGCACATGCCTGTCCACAGAGCAGCAGGGATGGCACTGTGTCCCGGGAGCCAAAGGTCGCAGCCCCTGAAGCCCAGGCTGTGCCAGAAACAGTTCCCCAGAGGAGAAGCCAGTGTGGGCGCTGACGGCTGACCCTGCCTACAGGCCCTTTTGCAGCCATGTGAAGCTGCGTCTGACTTTCCACGTGGAATGCTAACCCTTGCAGGGTTAACTGGACTCAACTGCTTCTTTTACAGCTGACCAGGGACCATGACTCCTCATCCATGAGACAGGATGACCCACAGTACAGGCCGTGACTTTGGAAACCTTCACTTCCCATCTCAGCCCCCCTGGCCCTCATCCAAAATCTGTATGGCAGTCTCAGCCCTGGGCTTCAGCTTGCTGCCTTACTTGGAGAGGCAGCCTTTCCCGAGATAATGAGGCCAAAGTGAGATCTTCAGGGTGGGCCCTAATCCAGGGGGATGGCGTCTTCCTAAGAGAGACATAGGCCGTCCAAGGCAGAGATGCGCAAAGCAACAGGAAGGGTGTTGTCTGCAGCCGGCAGCGACCTGGAGGGGGAAGGCTCAGCAGGAAGCGACCCTGCCCACAGGCTGACCCTGGACTGTCCTTCAGAACTGTGAGCGGGACAGCAGTCTGCTGCTTCAGCCACCCCAGCTCCATCGTATTGTGTTACAGCAGCAGAGCTGCTGAAGCTTCCTCTCAGAGGTGGCTCTGTCGCCTTGGGAGGGAACTGCCTTAAACAAAACACACCTGCAGTGGCGGGAGACAGTGAATGGTCCTCTCAGGAGCAGGACTTCCCACGATGGCACTGGGACAGTCACAAGCAAATCTGGTGGCGGCCACCTGGTGTCCCTGCACCTGGCCTGGCCTCCCTGGGGAGGCGAGGAGGGGTGGCGTCCCACCCCATGGGTGTGGGGTCTCTCCCTTCCTGAGATCTGCTTCCTGCAGAGCCTGCGGCTCGGCTTGGGAGACCACTCGTGTCTGATTTCACTCTTCCTGCTTACTAGGTATTGAAGGTTAGTTGACCCTGAAGTTCATTCCAAAGTAGCTTCCCTCTTCCCCAAAGAACTTTTAATGGAAAAAGAAAAAAAATGATGCTAACTATAGAAATCAGATGAAAAAAAAAGAAGCCATGAACCACGGCTTGTTGCTAATCATTAAAAAGTTCAAAAATAGATAAATATCATACATTCCGTCAAAAATTTACAATTAATTACCATTTTCGTATCACTGAAGTTGTCAACGAATTTGATTACTATTCTCAATTATAGACTCAGAAAATTACCCCCCCTCCTCAAACTGCAAGTGACATTCCTAATTGCTGATCTAAGAATCTGCTTCCCAGAATAGACAGAGAAGACAAAAATAAGTGTGCTGGATAATGATACTCCATCACACAATGCGAGAGAGCCATCCAGGCAGCACGGGGAGGGGCGCTGGCTGGGCTGGCACACAGGGAAGAGTCACCCAGCCCAGCCCTGGGGATGGGCCTCAGGCCGGCTGTACCCTCCCTGGGCTGCAGGCCATGGAGGGCGGAGCCAGGGTGGTCCCTGAGATCACCGAGGACTTCTTGCTTCCCACCTTTGCTTGTGTTCACGTCCATGTCTCTGCCCAGAAAGCCCGCCTGGCCCAGACAAGCACATCTGGAGGGTTTAGTGTCCCCGAGGCTGAGCTCCAGCGTGGCCTTCTCAGGGCCAGGTCAGCAGCACCAGTGTTTGCTGCACACGTGTGTCTGGTGTGGAGCCCACATCATGGGGCCTGGGCAGAGATCTCTGGCCCCCAGGACCTGCCACTGGGCAGCTGGATATAGGTAGAAGGGCCCAGAAGGCAATGAGGGACACAGCTGGAGTGTCTGAGAAGCCTGTCCCCTGCTCTCTGTGCTGTGGCATCCTGGACTCCGTGGTGCTGCTCATGGCTCAGCTGTGGGGCCCAAGGACCCACTGGACTCCAGGGAACTGTCTGGGCAGTGCTGAGGTCTGTGTGGACAGAACGCATCCCTCTATCTGCTGGGCAGCATGGGGTGTCCTCCTGATGCCTCCATAGAGCCGCGGGTCCTCATAGTTGTGGACGGCAGAAGCACAGAAGAGATACTGCCCAGCAGCGGGCATGTCCTGAGACCTGGAGGTGGGACAGTGTCTGATGTTTTCATTACTCAGCCTGGGTCAGCGATTTTATTACACATTAGAATTCCTGCTTAATCATTTCTGAGGCTCTGACTCACATCTGAAGAGAGATTTTCATGATCACCCATAAATTTGAATGCTTATTTAAGAAAAAAATTCAGTTGTGGGAATTTATGATGAATCCTGTAAATTCTTAGAACGCAGCATTGAGCTGCGAGAGACATATGCAGGCCGTGTCCCCCGGAGGGGACTGGAGAAGCACAGCTCTGTTTTGGACTCACCTGTTCCCATGCCCTTCTTGCAGCTCCTGGGGTGCCGCTGGTCACCCCCATCAGACTGAGCACTTGGATGGGGAGCATCCTCCCAGCTTCACAGAGAACTTCCCAGGCTGCCATGTTGCATGAGGACTGTGTCAAGAAGACAGGCAGCGACTGCGTTCTCCACATATGCTGTTGGCAGGGCTGGTGGGGAGACAGCACAGTCAGAGCCCGGGGCACAGGGGCAGGAAGCTTCTCCCCACAGCACAGTCAGAGCCCAGGGAAGGAAGCTTCTCCCCACACTTTGCTTCATGAGGGCTGCAAAGAGCTACATCTGAACCTGACCCTGAGCTTTGCCCTAAGCTGTAGTGGGGCCCTTCCTGGGCAGAAGGGGAGCTGGAACTTGTCACAGACACTCTGCCCCTGCCGTGGGGTCGCCGAGGGCCAGACCAGGCAAAGGACCTGCCTCCTGGGTGCTGGGCATCCATGTGGTACAGAGCTGAGCATGGAAGCACGGAGAGTGATTTTTGTTGATGGCAATGCGTTTGCTTGTTTCTGTGGTATTCTAATTTAGCTTCCATCCACCTGAATTCTTTGTGCCTCTGTGGTTTGTTCCAGTTCTCCCAGCTTTAAAACATTCAGAGCCCGGGGCACTGGGGCAGGAAGCTTCCTGGCTTTAAAATGGAGAGTCTTGAATCTTGGGCAGACCCTGAGTCCCAAGGCAACCTGAACAGTCAGCCTGGCTGCTCCTCCCCTAGGCATGGACACAGGCATGCTAAGGACAGACGCACCCCTTCCATCTCTCTTGGAGACGCAGGCAGCATATCCCCATCGCTGCTCAGCTACCTGCAAGCGGCCAGCTTCTAGGAGGGCCAGCTTTCCCAGGCCTCAGTTATCACATGTCTTTAATGGGAGTGAAGCCCTGCCATGTAATTAGGAGTTAGAACATGCTGTGGGCTTTCTCCTCAGAGGACGTCACCAAATGCTGGGCAGCAAATACACAGAGAGGCTGCCTCTGCTGGTGGGAGACAGGGAGGGCTCCCTGGGAGAGGCGGCTGGCACTGGAGACGAGTCTTAAAGTTCCAGGGAGGAGCACTCAGGGCTACACGGCGGCGGCGTCAGAGCCTCTGGGGCGGCCACCCTCAGTCTTTGTTTCCTTCCCTCTCCCCAGGGCGGGGCAGGTGCACAGGGAACGTGCCCTGGAGAGGCTCTCACACTGCGCTGACCTGGGTGGGACCTGTCAGGAGATGACTGATGGTCTTTTCCCCTGCTGGTCCCTGCGCCCCCCAGGACAGGAGGTGGCCTTGGTGGCTGTGGCAGTGCACTCACGCACCACTGGGTGAGGGTAGGTGGGTGCTGTGCCGGGTGTGTGAGCTGGCTGAGGATTGAGGATCCTTAAGTAGGAGCCAACAAGGCCGCAGGAAGATGAGGGACCCTCCTATAAAGCCTAGAGGTGAAGGGGACCCTGATAATCTGTCAGAGGCCTTGACCAAAGCCCCACTTCTGGTTTAGCCAGGGTGATGCCAGTTTGGTCACCTAGGGCCCAGGGCCAGCTCTGGCCACAAAGCTAGTTTCCTTTCCATGGCCTCTGGTGCCCATGCAGCCTGCTGGGCATGATTCTCTCAGAGACGTCCCTTGCCTCATGGGCATAGCTGGGGCCAGGGCAGATCCCCAGCTTCCGATGCATAATGATAATGTCACTGATACGCAGTGCGTTTGCCTCAGAAGCCAGGGCTGGGTCATTTTTCATTAAATAATATAATTTGTTGCATTGGTATGCAAGGACAAATAACTCTGTCGGGCTCAACGCCTAAAAAAAAGTAATATACTGTTGTTATTCACGGGCTGAAGCCACGCTCAGAGAAAATTCCTCATTTTGACTTAAATGTATCTTCTGCCTACTCAAAGCAAATGCAATTTTCCTTTTTATGTCTATCGGTTATTTACATGGAAAAAGTTTAAATAAGGCCTGAGCTACACACAGCCGCTTCTCCCCACAATTCAGCACCAACAGCTTGCTGGGGTCGTGTCCACACAGGACTTGGAGTCCCCAGAGGATAGCAGGTGGATAGCCCCGCTCGGCCAGGCAGTGGGCTCCTTGAGGGCAGAACCAGACCCTCCCTCCTCTTTCCTTTCCCCTCTCTCTTTCTTTCCTTCCCTTCAAGCATCACTTGGCCACTTCATTAATGTCTGGTCGGGCATTTCCCTGGGTGCTGAGGAAACAGGAATCTAGTGGTTCCTCCATCAAGATGCTGGGGGCTGGTGGGGACACACAAGGTGCAGTGAGCTGCTGTGGGGTGTGACGAGGCTGTTTGCTCAGTCACTCATTGCCAACACACCCTCTCCAAGCTGAGTTACGTCCCAGGCTCCCAGAGCAGTGGGCACCAGCAGACATGGACCCTACCCTCAACTTCAGTGTCACCGTCCAGCTCCTCAAGGACGCAGCACAGAGCAGGACACAGCCCTGCCCCTGGGGTTCCCCTGCATCAGCCCCTGCAGGCTCTGCTTAGGGCCCAGGGGAAGGGATGGAGGGATGAGGTCTGAACCCACCCTGTGTGGACTAGAGCCCAGAGCAGGTCATGAGGTCAGGCTGAGCCATCCCTTCCCCCTCTTAAGATGGGGTAAGGGAAGAAGTAGGGGTATTGTATACCTGACCTAGGGGTAGGAAGACGTTGAGGCATTGAACACCCTGATGGCACAAGGAGGCTGTGAGTGGCCAAATTTGTGCCATGAGTGGACAGTGTGTGCTGCTGTGATGGACAGGCCTGTGCAGGGAGGAGGAGCCCTCGGAGGCTGCAGGGCCCCCACGGACGTGGGTTCCACAGCATCCTGGGACACCGTTCTCTCCCTCATCCTGTGTATTGTTGGGGACAGGATGAAGCACTTGGCTCAGGACCCTTCAAACACCCCAGAAAAGAAGCAGCCCCCGTCCAGTGAATCGGCAGGACATGAGACTCACCATGAATTCTGTTTGTTTCCGTGTTGAGCACACCTGCTTCTCTTGATTACCCCACAAAGCCCCACTGGCCCCGTGAGAGCCAAGCTGCATGTGACTGTGTGGTCTGCTCTGGGGCTCCTGTCCTCCAGGGGACCTCAAACTTCCTGGGATCCAACTACCTCACATCAACACAGAGGATAAAGGCAGGAATGGGGCATTTCACCACGGAACAGGTGAAGTGAGAACCGTGGCGGTCTCAGTCTGGAACGGATACTTCATCCTTGTCTCCATGGTCCCCTGCTCTTGCCATGGGGAGGAGGGGCTGCTGCCCTCCACCAGGGTGTGAGGAGCTGACATTGTCACTTCTGGGAGTGACCCAAACCAGTGAACGACGCTGTCCAAGACCGCAGAGTAAGTTGTCAGGTTCTTTTCTCTTTTATTCAAACAGTTTCTCCCCCAACTCTGTACTGAGAGCCTCGGGGAGCCAGGTGGGGAGGGTGCCCTATGCAGGGCAGGCCCTCAGTGGTCTGCTCCCCATGGGACGTTCTGGCCTGCCATCCCCGCCCTGACCGCAGGGCTGGCTGGGAGCTGGAGGAAGATTCCATCTAAGAGAAGACACAGGCAGGACCCACAGGGGTTCTGACCCTCAGGTGGTCAGAGGCTGGATCCTGGCACGGGAGCCCAGGCCTGGTGGAGATCAGGGTCTGTGTGAAGGCTGTTCCTGCCAGAATCCACACCTGTGGCCAGGCTGAGCTAGCTCACAGCAGGGCCGCCTCCCCCGATGGGGCCAGGCCACTGTCCTTGGAAACTCTTCGTGTGTCTGGCAGCCTGGTGTGGAGTGAGGAGCCAGGGTGGGAGAAGGCAGTCAGGTCCTCGGCTGTCCAGCCCTGTCCAGCCCCAGGCATGGAATCTCTGGGCCAGATAACACTATTTCCTTTTCAACTCCATTATTCTCCGAGTCCTTTATTTCATTCTTGGGTAAAATTAGATAAGACAAAAGTTCCCTCTGTATGACAGTCACTTCTGAAAGAAAAGACGAATTAAAGTATTCCTGGGAGGGTGTGTCTCCTTTCACGTAAGAAGAAATAAAATTTGCATGAGTGTGTCCTCCCGAGAACAGGCCTGCGCACTGAGGACACGGGACCTTCCCCTCTCGGGGAGTTCCTTCGTGCTGGGCATGCTGACCTCTGCACGTGTGTGACTGCACTGTGCGCACACATGTGGCCATGCTGGGGTGTGTTCACACGTGGATCTGTGTGTGCTGTGATGTGTGTGGGCGGGGGGGGCTCTGACATTGAGGGGAAACATGGTGACCTGGTGTCTACAGAGCCTGTGGCTCAGAGAAGGGAAACCAGTGGTGCAGGCCTTTTGTTTCCTTTTAAACAAGAGAACAAGATAAAATGCCCCTCACTCACTCTAAAGTCAGGAGTGAAATGCAAAGTCACCCCAACTTACAGGCACAGTGGGGCCCACGTCCAGCGTGGGGCCCTGCCCTGAGCTTTGTATGCAGACCCCATGAGTAGCTGGTGTCATCTGTCCAAATGGCCTGGACTCTGTTCCACCAGGGCTCCAGCTCCTGAAAAGTCCAGTGGCTGCCGTAGGAGGAGCTCAGCACAGGCCTCTCCCCTCCCCTCTGCCCTCAGAGCAGGGACGAGGGAGCAGAATGGGATACCCACTGCCCACAGCATCCCAGGAAGCAGCTCTGGCCACAAGAACTTGAAAGAAACTCAAACAGGCTCAGGTGAAAGGTGAGGGCTGACCACTGGCAGATAGGCCGGCACATCTGCTGTGTTCTCTTCCTGCCCCCCACTCCCTGGGAATGGCCTGCACCAGCCTCTGCCCTGGCCACAAGGACAGTTGCTTTAGTTGGGACACGAGATTGTGGCCAGTCACTGCAGGGGCTGCGGTGTACCTGTGGCCAAGTCCTAACGCCACACCCTGTGCCGTGACACTGGAGAAGCTGGATGCCTTTGAGGCTCAAGCCCCATGTCCAATCCTGGGGTCAAAATCTCTGCAGGCCCTTGGCCTCCCTACTGCACTTTGAAATGCCAATGTCCTCTGCTGGGGGTCCTCCTGGCCCTCCTACCTGTTTCTCTGTTATGCTGAGCTCCAGGAGAGCTCCAGGCCACTGGGCCCTGCCCAGGCCCTGGATCAGTGCCCTGCTCTGTCCACAGGCCTCTACCCTTGTTCCTTCTTTGGGTCTACATCCCGGCCCGTGGGTCGACCTGCCCAGGCCATGCTCTGCCATCCTTGCAGGGGTCTTGGGCAGGTCCTTTCTCGGCACTGTGCCAGCAGGATTCATGGGACCTCTCCTCACAGCTCTGGCCCCTCAGCTGCATCTCCTCAGAACGGATGTTATGGATGTGATTTCTGTGGAATACATCTGCAAACACATCTGTTGATTTCCTGTATTTGTTTATCCACAGTAAAACTCTGAATTAGTAGCTGTTTTACACTGCAGCTCACAGCCAGGAAGGAGGCCACACAACAGACATGGTCCAAGGAAAGAAGCAGTGACGTTCCAGGCAGGAGACAACGGCAGACATGTCCTCCAGCAGCAGGGCTGGCCAGTGTCTGGACCCCGGGCTGCTTTTGGAACCCTGGCCCCATCCTGCGGATGCCTAGTTTGAGGGAAGGACGAGAGGCCCAGGGACACACGGGGACCCTGGGCTCACCCAAGCTCAGCCCTCGTGGAGACCTGGCTACCCACCAGAGGCCAGTTCTCCTTTGCCCCACTACTGGTACTTCCAGCCCAGTGGGGGACAGTGATGACCCTCACAAGGGGAGTCACACTGCCTTGTGGCCTCTAGACTCCTGAAGGATGACACTCCACCCTCTGCACACCTGGCACATGGCTGGGCCTCCACGGAAACGTGAATGGGATTAGTCCTACAATCACCTGTCACCTTATAGCCAGGGGCTGCCAGAGTCATCTCAGCTGACCTTCAGCTTGGCCAGGATGTGAACTAAAATAAACCCTGAAGCACCCTCCCCCCGACTCCACAGCCTACTGACTGAATGGCCCTCCTCTCAGCCAAGGGAACCCCAGAGAAACCTTAAAGGTAATCCCCAGCCCTGATGGGGTGGGAGGTCAGACACGCATTGTTATACCCCCTCCCCCCCTCACTAATAACCATCAGGCGTTTCTTCTTTAAAGGCTGAGCCTGACCAGCCTCTGACCTGCTCCTCCCTATTTGTGGTTTTGGTAACACATAACTGGCACTTTCCTCCTAGGAGCCCACCAGCCATGGAGGGGCTTAACCAGCCTTTGGAGCAGCTGCAGAGAGGGGTTTGAATGGCTTTGTTTGACCTTTTGACCCAGAGGGCTCCATTTCTGACCTTGGACCCTGTAAAGGGGCATGGAGCTGGAGGGCACAGGCGCACATTCTCCTGATGTAAGTATTCATGACGCCTCCCATGGCCTGTTGAATATGTAGATTTGCCTACTGCACTCAGCATAAATTCCTGTCCCTCCTTGGAAGCATGAATTCCTGGCTTTAGCTGGGGCTCTGCTTCCCAGCCTGTCAGAATGGCCACCCCTAGGCTGCAGCCCTTTATGAGAAATAGAGAAAGCTGTCCTCTCCATGTGAGTGTCCTCATCATGTTCCTCGGTTAACAGTGTATGGGCGTGCATGTGCGTGAGCGTGCATCCACACTCATGGCCTCACAGAGAAAGGAGCAGAGGGCACCTGGGACAGGATGGGAAGGCAGGGCCAGGGGAGGGGATGATGTCCTGGTTGGGGGGTGCTTCCCCTGGGGACCTCGGCAGCCTCTGGGGACATTGTGGTTGTTACATCTTGGGACTGGAGTGCTTCTGGGGGCTGGGGGTCCGGCAGGCTGAGGCCAAAGACCATGATGAGTGCTCTGCAGGAGGGGCTGGTCCCTCACCGAATGTCAAGTGAGAGGGCACACCCCCACCATGCAGGGGATATAGCCTTGAAGTGGCTGCCATCACCGCCAGGTGACAAGCTGCCCATCCCAGGCTGAGCAATGAAGGAATCTCTCAGAAAAGAGTCACATGTTTTCAGGGTGTAACTACAAAGAAGTCCAATCATTCTGAGAGTAAAGGTGAATGGGTCCCTTCCTTTCCCTTCTCTTCCCTTCCCTTCTCTTCTCTTCTCTCTTTCTTTTCTCCTTCCTTCCTTCCCTTCCTCCCTCTCTCCCCCCCTTCCTTTCTTCCTTTCTTTCTCTCATTTCAGATGAGCACAGTTGAGGGAAGAGACCTCCGTCCCTCTCTGGGGTATGGAGACAAACCCTGGAGGCCGGTGAGTCTCGGCTCTTGAAGGCTCTTGGTGGCAGAGATGAAGGAAAGTGAGTTGATGGGGTGGAGGCTGGGCCCTTCCTATCCCTGGAGAGTGAAGGCCCATGCAGAGGGCCTCGGGGTCTTATAACTCAGCCTGCATTCCCCACTAGGACCCTTACACCCTGCATAGACTCTGCCCTCCTTGGACACAATGCCCTTGGGTTCCCTGGAATCCTGCAGCACACTGACAGCCCTCACAACTGCCTAGATTTCATGTCAGAGCCATCAGCTGACCCATCTCTCCCAGGATGCCTGGGCTTTGGCCTTTGGTTTCCTCGTCTGGCTGAAAAAGTTGTCTGACCCCAAGGAGGGTCCCGAATCCTTTGATACTGGCCTACGCTGGGTAGTTTGAGGGTCCAGCTCACTTCCCATTGCCTGGCCTGGTCCTGAGAGCCCCCACTCTATAGGGGGAGGAATCAAGGGCATCCCAAGAGCCCCAGACAACCCTACCCAGGCAATCACCCCATCAGGGCTCTGAACTGAGCCCCTCAAACAACACACTATCTGTGTGTGTTTAGTAGCAGTCATTGAATTACCAGATTGTAATATTATATCTGGCCCCTGCCGAGATCCCATTTCCATTACATAAACAAATAGCACAGACTCATTAAGTTATTAATATCTCACGGAGGCACAATCACCCTGTTTACATCTTTGAACAGATTTATGAATAATACAACTATAAATCACCCTGGAACTAAGGAGCTTGGAAATATGGGGGCCACGCTCAGGGTCATGACCCTGCCGGCTTCCCCACCCTCTGAGAAGCCTTTGCTCGCTCCTAAACTCTTGACCAGAGTTTTTGCGTGAGTTGCCAAAAATTCCTTCAGCTGCTCCTTCACTGTGGCTGCTGTGGCAATAGCTCTCGTCCCTGATTTTTGATGATGATGGACCGTATCTATTCAGACCAGTTGATGGGGCCGCCCAGCCAGCTCCTGTGCTGCTGTAAGTTTGTGGCCAGGTGCTGCTGTAAGTTTGTGGCCAGAGTGTGGATGTGTGTGCTTGAAGCTTCTACCAGAAAATGTAAAACGTGTCATTTTTAGGAACTCTTGAGAGACAATGTGTGGCAGGGAGGGGAGTAAGAGCAGGAGCCGGGGGGAGGTGGCCGAGGAGGGAAGTCGGGATGCACCAGGTGTGAATTGCACCCGCTCATGGTTCCTACGCACAGATTTTCCCATGTAAGTGTTGCTCCGGAGAGTTAGTCCATCCCGGCAGCTAATTTCCCCTGACCTCACAGACCAGTCCTCATTCTTCTTTATCCCTAAGAGTGCGAGGCCTCAGCGTGGGCTGACAAGCGACTTCTCAGAACAAGCTGAGTCCCCCGGGTTTGGAGAGTCCCCCCTCATTGTGGGTCTCCTGGGATGACCTTCCCCAGGTCTGCCATGTGCTCCTGCTGCCCACACCTGTCCATTTGCTCAGACTGCACCCTTGGACAGGCCCTGGCTTGGGAGGCCTCCTGCTCAGGCAGGCCTCAGTGCACCTGGTAGGGTCTCTGGAGGCAGACACCTGCGGTGTGTCATTTCCAGCCTGGAAAGGCAGTGGGGCCCACCAGTGCAGAGGGACATGAACGCCTCCTGGCCTGTCTTTCCGAGCCCTGAGAATTCCTCAGGAAGACATTTCCCTGCCAGAAGGTGCTTGGAGTGGTTCACAGGAAGCTGCCCACGCCTGTTCTCTGACCCCTGAGATGTGTCTGACAGACTTCCAAAGCTGCACAACACAAGAGCAGGGGCGATGAGGGCTCTGGGCCGCTGCAGGGGTCTGCTCTGAGCTCTGCAGCTTCTGCAGATCCCAGCGCCCTGGGGAGGCGGCTCCTGTTGGGAGGAAACCCTTTGTTGTTGTGACTCTGGGTCCACCTGCTGTGTCTCTCCTCCACGTTCCTCTCTGGGACCCTCCTTCCTCCCCTGCCGGTGTTTTTTCCTCTTCCCCCCTGGAACTTGCCCGCCATCTTATTCTTTTAGGAAAACCAGCTGCCATCCTACTAGTTCTTATTCGAGACCAATTCCAGGGCTCTCCCCCCTCCTTTAATCTCCCTGGGTAAATTACCATCTGAACAATGATTTCCCATCCTGCTGGCCCTGTCTGCTAAGTGTCTGTATTTGCTGACAGAGGATTTCTCATGCAAACGACCATTTTTTCTAGCCTGTTTGGGGTCTCTGGGAGATGTCTGGCTTTTCATCAGCCGCCTTTCCTGGATGAGAAGTGCGCCCGGCCCTGCGGCGTGGACAGCGGGGTCTGTGGAGGGACGGCCGTGCCGGTGTGTAATGAGATCGTGTAAACCATCTGTATTTCATTCTCCTTTGAGCTCACCAAGAGAATATTCTTTAGAGATTAAAAAACAAAACAAAAGC
Organism: Galago senegalensis; assembly: GCA_963575145.1. Lineage (NCBI taxonomy): Eukaryota > Metazoa > Chordata > Mammalia > Primates > Galagidae > Galago > Galago senegalensis. The sequence continues at coordinate 19,544 of CAUYTI010129633.1, forward strand.
AAACAATGCATGTTGTTAGAGCGTTGCTCACCTCTGAGACCCGGCCCCAGGATCTTCATCGGCAGGGTGGCCCAGGACACGCCTTCATCTCCCTGGGGACCCTCCGGGGAGCTCACCCTTCACATTCACTCGCCGCATCAACCTAATTACCCAAACCTGATCTCAGCCCTTAATTAAATTTTTAAAAATGCAGCCCGCTCTCCCTGGGAACAACGGGGGCAGTTCTCCCACCCCACTTTCGAGACACAAATCAGCTCATCTGTGGCGCGGGTTTCTTGGGAGACATTTGAAATGCAGATACCGGCACCACTGTCCCTCCTTGGCTCTTCTGTACATTCTCATTATCCGGAAATCTCCGTGGCCCTGATTGGCACACAGAAATACACACACCTTTTGACAGGCACCTGCAAATCAGAGACGGGGCCCAGCACACCTCACTGTTTGTCAATTTAATATCCGAGAACAAACAGCCTGGATCTCTGTCAACAGCCATTACACAGAATCACATTGTGTTTCCTTTTCTATAAATCCAGCTCATTACCCCGCGTGACGGATCCGGGCCCGCTCCTCCTGTTTGCTTTCCTTGCTCACCCAGTTCTCCCCTCCCTGGGAACCTGCTGACGGCCACAGGTAGAAGCAGAATCTGCTCCGCTGGGCAGGGAGCTTCCTTCACATACTGGCTTCTCTCTGGGATGGGGAGGGGTGCCAGGCTGGAGGTGGAGAGCAGAGGCCTCTCAGGGCCCTGCACGGCTACCCACCCCTCCCTGATTGTGCACCAAGTTCCACACCTGGGGTCGCTCCACAGGCCTCCCCTGCAGGAACCTGGCTGTGTTTCCACATGCTGTCCTGTGCTAGGGTCCTCTCTGGTAAATGCAGACAGAAAGACTGCACAGGGATCTGGCAGGTGCCAAAATCCAGCACCAGCATTCTCAGAGCTGCTCCACCTGCAGACAGCCCTTCTGTGCATCCTGAGGGCTGTGAGCACCACTGGCCTGCGGCACCTGCTGCCTTGGGTTCTTGCTATGTCTACTCAGCCCAGGACACAGTGTCCACATTTCCCCCAGGCCTTGGTGCAAGGGGTCCGCCGGGGTCCGTCAAGGCTGGTAGCTGGCCTCATCGTGCTGCAAGCCTCTGACGGGCTGGACTAGACACCCTGAGTCCCCCCAGAACAAAGGGGTGGGGTGGATTTCTGGGACTCAGCATTCTCTGTTTCCTTGATCTCCCCTCGGGAGTGGGGAGGTGGGGGCCGGACAATGTGCGTTTCTAACACGTTCCTGGGCCCTGATGATGTCAGTGGTCCTGGGACAGACCTCTGAGGACTGTTGGCTTAGAAGGTGATGTCCTGGTGATTTCTGCTCCTCAGAGCTCCTGGGCCCCAAATCTTCAGGTCTGGGGTGTGTGAGCCCTCTCTCACAGAGGCTGCCTCCACCAGCAGAACCTTGCTTCCCAGGCCATTGTTTTGGTTACAGATTTACAAAAATCCATCGTCCATCAGTAGGCGCCTTTGTTCCAGGCCCTATCGACCCGCTTGCTGCAGGTTCTGGAATAAAAAGCTGTCACTGCAGGGCCTGGCAGGGAGAGGTGAGGACAGGGACATGGAGGGCTCTGCAACAGCCTTTCAAATGCCTCTAAATACCACCCTGCACCCACGGCTGTGGACTCCGTGCAGACTCCTCTCCTGCAGAGGACAGGCACGTAGGCTCCCCTGTGTTGCCAGGCACCGGCATCCACCTGCCTGTCTCGGGTGTGTCCCCTGGAGCACACACACCTGCTGGTCAGTGTCAGCCTCGGCAGCCTCTGTCCACACCCTGTTCCTCCACCTGATCACTGGGCAAAGGGCTTCGCTTCCTGATGCCTCAGTTTCCTGCATTGCAAATGGGGTAAGACCGTCCTTACCTTGCAGAGTTGTGCTAAGATTGAAGGACTCAGCTCGTGCAGAGCTTTGGAAGATCCCAGAGACATCACGTGGGCATCATCAGGGATTTGGAGGCCTAGAAGTGCCCAGCACTGTGCTCAGTGTCCAGGTGCCCCCGGGATGGCCGCAGGGCCCTGTGTGACTCACAGATGCCAGTGACCACCCATGATGCCTTGGAGGTAGCTGCTGGGACAAGGTGAGGGGGGCTGAGGGCAGACCACAGGAGGCCCTGTCTTCTGTGGGACAGGCTCTGGACAGCCCCTTGGGGGCTCCTCTCGGGGACTCCCAGGCTGAACCCCTCATCCACCAAGGACTGAAGGCCTGAGGGGCTGCTGAGGACAGGTGGCTCCACACTGGGACTGTAGCAGGAGTCTGTTTGAGACTGAGGACTGAGGCTGCAGGGCCCTGCTCCCCCCCACTCTTGATCTTGGGTCACATTGCAGGGAAGGAAGGATCATCAGGCCTGCAAAAAGACTTCTCTCCACTAAGCAGACCACAGGACAGCATCACCCAGTCAAACCTGACAGGACAGAGTATAGGGCTCAGCCAGGTGAGCTACTCAGGTGTGTTTGCCCAGATCTGCTCTCCTAGGTGTGCTCTGCCCAGGTATGTCCTGCCTAAGTGTGCAACCACAAAGACAGGGGTACCATGCCCAGGTCTGCTTGCTCAAGTGTGTCCCATCAGGTGTGCAGATAAAAGTCAGGTGTGCCTTGCCTGGGTGTGCTTGTCCAGGTGTGCTCTGCCCAACTGTGCCAGCCTCGGTCCAGTGTGCCGAGTTCCTGAGAGGTTGCTGAGGGGAGCTGGGTGTCCATCCTTCTGCATTCACAGGGATGGAGCTGAGCGATATCTGTTCCATGCTCTGCTTTCCGTATTCCCAGGTCCAGGAGCACTCCCACCGCAGGGGAGGCCCCACCTTCATGACCCGAGTTGATTTCCTAGGTGTGACCTGCTATTGGGGCTCCTCCCAGGGGCCTCCCTGCCCAGCAGGAGTCTGTGTCCTATGTCCTCCCAGGGGCCTCCCTGCCCAGCTCGAGTCTGTGTCCTATGTCCTCCCAGGGGTCTCCCTGCCCAGCTCGAGTCTCTGTCCTGTGTCCTCCCAGGGGCCTCCCTGTCCAGCTAGAGTCTGTGTTCTGCATCCACCCAGGGGTCTCCCTGCCCAGCTGGTGTCTGGATCCTGTGTCCTCTCAGGGGTCTCCCTGCCCAGCTGATGTCTGGGTTCTGCGTCCTCCCAGGGTGGCTCCAGGGGCAGCTCTGGGCTCACTCTCCCCAATATCTCGGGCCTGGAACTCTGGCTGCAGAAGGCGTCACTGAATTCACAAGCAGATGGAGGAAGGGAGCCTGAATGAAGCCTGCACTGTGCTCCACTCACCAAACGCTCGCCCTCCTTCATGCGGGAGGCGTGTCGGGCTCACCTGATGTCAGAGTCCCCGGCCCTGCTGCCGAGTGGAACTCAGAGGCCCATCTCTCCACTTCATAAATTTAGCAAACAGCAGACTTTCTGAAAGTGTGTAAAGTAGAAATAAGGCTCCCTCCAGACAGAGAGCCACGCTAAGAAGATGAAGCCCTCCTGCATCCCAGGCCTTTTATGGGAGGTGGGGGGAGGCCCCCCCACAATCTATTCCAAATGGGAGCCTCACTCCTAAATCACTTTCATGGGCGAGACCAGTGCAAGTGATATTATTCCAATACGCTTTTCAACGAAATGCAAAATATGTGATAATCATTATTTTAATGTCACTTGGGGCCTCTCGGTCAAGTAGAGATATTTCAAATGCTGCAAAATATTTAGGGAACTCCACAAAAGAATAGCCAAGCCATGAATCAGAGGCTCCAGACCAGAATGCTTTTTAATCCCAGACAGGACTGAAAAATAAGAGGAAGATAAATTTTCATTCTTTTCACTTGCTCTACGTGTCCGGATGCACTGCTGTCCCTGGCTCCAGCCCCAGGTCAGCGTTTCTGCAGCCTGGGCTGTCCACCTGTCATTAATAATCATGAAGTCACCTGGTCACAAGGAGCAGAAGGCAGCATGTCCACGGAGCAAGCTGCCCTTCCTGGAGGCCTCACTTCTGCCTGGCATCATGTGGAGAGAGGCAGGCTGCTGTGTACCCCTCTGCACAGGTGGGTTCTGTCTGCCCTTGTTTCATCTTCAGGAAGTAACAGGGATGTGTGGCCTCATTTCATAATAAGGTCCATGGATGAGCCTTGAGCAGGCTTGGAACAAGGGTCAAGAAATGTGGCCTGTGGTCTTCGAGGCCTAGTTTGGTCCTCTGCCTGTTTTGTAAATAAAACTTTATTGGCACATCACCTTCTTGCTCACCTATCTGCAGAGCCTTTAGAGCTACATAGGCAGAGCTGAGTCTTTGTGAGTCTTTGTGACAGAGACTGCATGACCAGCCATTCCACCCTGCAAAATATATTATTATCATTTTCACAAAATTTAACCAGGAAAATCTGAACTGTGTAGAAATAATGCACGTAAAATGAAGACTTGCAGTGTTTATCATTGGTGTGATTGGTCAATTATGGAGTCAAATATTTGTTGTAAAATTTAAACCTAAGGAATTTATTCCCCCCAAATTAATGTCAATAAAATAAAAATGAAAATAAAACTACTTATCTGAATCATGTAAAAATAATTAATTATGGTAAGTTGGAAACTTCTGTTTTGATGAGATTTGATCAATTGTTGTAATTCTATTTGTAATATTTGTATTTATTAAAATTGAACCAGTTGTTTACATGGGTTTAAAATATTCTTTCTGTGAGCTGGCGATCCACCCACCCTCCCTCAGTCCACCCTTTCACCAGCTACCCTCCATCTACCTACATACCTATCTGTTGACCATCCAACCAACTCTCAATTTATCCCACAACGCTGTGACATCATTTAACAGGGGTTCTCAACCTGTGGGTCGTGACCTCTTTGGGGGTTGAACAACCCTTTCACAGGGGTAGCCTAAAACCAACACGTACACCCCGTAAAAATACAGGTGTATGAAAATAATTTTTGATTGGGGTCACCACAACATGAGGAACTGTATCAAAAGGTTGCAGCATTAGGAAGGTTGAGAACCACTGCTTTAGAAGAAAGCACTGTACATAACAAGTGAAATAGTATGTTAGACTCTGGAAAAATAGCCTCAGGTTTGAGACCAGACAAGAGGAAGAATACACTTGAGTCCTGGACCAGCGACAAATTGGAGCTCCCGGTTCGGCTCTGAGCATCTTGGTGGGAAGCAAACCGGTCAGCCACACGCCCTTCCTGCCTATCAGGACAGAGCACCGGCGTGCAGAGGAAAGCACAGCTGAGCATAGCACGCAGGCTCGACGGCTTTCCACCAGTGACACGTCACAGCGCGAGCATGAAGGACGTGTCCTGTGGAACTTCCCCTGGTCTGGGCAGACAGGTTGCTCCTCCACAGCTGGTGATGACTCCCTTCCAGCAGGGACAGCAGACGGCAGATCATGTGTCAAGGGGAAGGAGGGTCTTGGAGCCTTGTTGGATCTGCCCTGTAGAGCTCAAAAGAAGGAACTTGTATTTCTCTGAAAGTGTGGTTGTTCAGACTCCGCGGTCGCCGAGAGCCCTCATTCCAGCAGTGGTGTGTGTCAGTGAGGTGAGACTGGACTGGCCTCCCTCCTGCCGTCTGGTTAAGTGACAGCCGAACAGACCAGTGAGTCATGTACCCTGGGGTACTGGGCTCAGTGCTGGACCACCAAATATGTCCACCTGCTGAACCTTATTTGGAAAAGGGTCTACCAAGCTGTCACTCAGTCAAGGCTGGGCAGATGAGCTCATCCTGGACCCTCCAGCTGGGTCCTGAGTCCAGACAGGTGTCCTTATGACAGAGGAGAGGGCAGAAGACGGGAGGAAAGAGGTTACATGGAGATGAAGGTGGGGGTTGGAGGGACATGTCCTCACTCTGAGGAATGGTGAGGGCTGCTGGTCACCACCGGCCCCTGGGAGAGGGCCCTCAGCACCTCCACGTGGAACCAGAGCTCCTGACACTTGGATTTTGGACTTCTGGCTCTGAGAATCACCCAGATTATGGTAATTTATGGCCACCCTAGGAAACTAATACATCGCGTGTTAACCATCTGTTATCATAACCTTACGTGGATGGTCGGCACACTGGATTCAGAATGCCTCCTCGTGTCACAGGAATTCATAAAACTGCAGATACTTTATCCGATGCACTCACAGTCTCTGCATGCACATTCTTCTTCCAACCCCACCTGCCTTAAAATAAGAATAGTAGAACTAAATAAAGAGAGATGTCTCTTCCAATACTGTGGACAAAAAGCTGGTGATGGAAACTATGTCCCACATCTATTAAAGATTCTTGAAAGTTCTCCATGTGCCCAGCACTCTGCTGGGCATGGAGGGATGAGAGGGAAGGAGTGGGATCAGCTCAGAGTCTCCTTGGAGGCCACCTGGGTGGACGAGGGTCGCATGGCAGGGGTTGGGGGAGACGGGAGCTCCATCGGAGGGGAGTGCTGTGATCTTGTCTGTCGGGCTGGCCTCAGGCCTGAGCCAGAGTGGGAAGCAGGTGTGTCAAAGCCAGAACATCAAGGTAGGGGACGTGTCACTGGGCACACTTATACGGAGCACATTTTCATGGATAATTCTTGGCTGGTCCTGAGACTCTTCAGACTTGAGAAAAAAATTCTCTGAGCTCAGACTTCCAGAATTTACCCGCTCTGCTTTCTTTCTCGGGCTCATAACAGAAGACATCGTTCTCTGCAGCCTGAAGATTTTTTTCCCCCCTTAACACTCACCAGGCTGCCTAACCAAACCTGCCGGCCAATTAACTCACTGCAGCTTAATTTGACTGTTCCTGGGCTTCTTTTTCTGGAACCATCTACTTTTGTTGCTAAAATTACACTTGGCTATCCTGAACTTGGTTCAATTATAATTCTCACTTCTGAGGATTTGTTTCCTACAAAAAGATCCTCTGAAGCACCATGGAAATATCTCCACTTTTCCTCGTTACCTGCTCAGAGGCTGGTTCCCTGGCACCAAGGCCAGGAGCCCAGCTCTCTCAGGGGCCTGGGGGGAGCTGCCCAGCCTCCCAGGAGCCTCACAGGGGGTGGGGCAGCGGGGCAGCCCTCTGATGCACTCACAGCACTTACAAAATAATCTAAGGGATCCGCAGTGTCTACAGAATAATCTAAGGGACCCGTGGTACCTACAGAATAATCTAAGGGACCTGCAGTATCTGTTGGGAAAATTTTCTTCTTCTCTTGCTCCTAATCATCTTAAAAATAAAAAACAGCAGAACTAGGTAATGAGTTAAAAGTGTTTATCCAGAACTTAGGAATTGAGTGGGAACCTGAGTTTGGATGAAAACTGCATCATTTCTGTGCCTTGTGCAGTGAACCTGAGAGAATGGCCCTGTCCCCGGAGGACCCACTGTGTGCCACATTCATATCCTCCAGTCTGACTTCAACCTTGCTAAACAGACAGCATCTTTTTCTCCAGAGGGAGAATTAGTGGTTGGGAGTTTACGGCCAGCAGTGTGGGGGAGGCTTTAAGTCAGGCCCGTCAGAGGGGGATCTGCCGGCCGGCCACGCCCTGGCCCAGCAGAGGGCTGAGAACCACCTCTCCCCATTTCCACAGGGAGCCCACAGAGCGGCTTCTGGGCCTAATGCATGTGTGAGTCAGAGTGCTCCACACCACTGTCCTAGAGACTGCTGTGCATATAAGCACTGCAACATCGCAAAAGAATCTGCAATTAAAAAAGCAAAGTCAGTCTCTCCCAACTTCTCTCCTTCATGAGAGGGACCCACTTCCAATCCTCTCTGTAAGTACTCTAAACTGTATCTTTGTTCTTCCTACATAAAATTTCTTCTTGTACACTGAAAAAAAAATTAACTCTATTCAACTCATCATTTACTTACTTAAAAAAAAATTGCCTACTAGCATACCCAACCAGCGTCCGGCGGTTATGAGATGTTGGTCCAGGTCATTCTGGATGATATAACTGGCTGTGGTTCCCACACCCAGGATGAACTCAGTCCTGGGAAACCCCTCCTTACATTGTGCCTGTAGTTAATCCCTTTTTGAAGTTGGATCTCACCCCCAAACACCGTCTTAGTTTGGGCATCTTTACTAAATGACACTTTGGCCTTTTCTCCTCCCAGTCTGCCAGGCCAGGTTATTTAAACGTCTCAATCCTCTAAGCTCTGTCCCTACAGAACATATTTGTACATGACCATTGGTGAACTCTGTGATGTGGGCTGGCCACTTGCTGGTGAGAGCTCAGTGCACGAGGGACAGAAGCTGAGGTGCCCAGGAGGGACCTGTCAGAGGCCAGCCTTGTCCACCTGCTGGGGACCTGGGGAGGAGCTCCTGGGGCTCTGTGTGCCAGGATGGAGGGAGGAGGCATTAGGCCTGCAGGGATGCTGGGCTCACTTCCAGACTCCCCGTGGTAAGCGGAGACTGCTGGGCAGATACTTGGCTCCTGGTCCTATAGTCTCACCTCCCAGGCAAAGCAACCCTCCCTTCCTCCCGCTGTCTGAGGATAGAGTGGGAATGCATGTAATCCTCTGGGTCCATCAGCCTCTGTTACCCCCCATCTCCCCGCACTCTGCTGTCTCTGCTCCTAGGAGGGGCCTCTGCCCTCCAGGCTCCTCCTCTAAGGAGAGAAACGCAGGAGGCACTTTGGGGAATGAGGCCAGTGAGGCTGCAGGCGCTCAGTTGCCAAAGGCAACTGCTGTGTCCACTCTGAGCCCCCATCTCTGTGGCCAGCCTGGGTCAGCACTGGCTGTCCTCCCCTAGGTAGGTGGGGTGCTCCCTGGGGCTGTGGGGCCTTGGCAGTTTCTCCCTTCAGCCATCGAACATGAGCTCCCTTGTTGGACCCATTCAAGGACTTTATCTCTGCGTTGCCTTGTGTTCAGAGTGGGGGGAAGAGGAGCACTCTGGTCAGGCTCAAGTCAGACTCAGGGCAGGCTCAGGGCAGGCTCAGGGCAGGGATGGAATAGTGGCAGCTCCTGGCCCTACTGCCAGTCTTTACTTTATCAGTCTGTAAAGCAGCAGGGATCACAGATAGTAATCATCTGATTGATAATGGATCAGAGCAATGAGCACAATCGACTTTTGCATGCTGAGAAGTTGCTATTTTCCACACTTGTTCTAGGGTGCTGCCAAGCACCTGCCAGGGGCCTTGAGCCTGCCAGTGAATTCTCGCAGGTGCATACCCAGCTCAGAATCCACACCTTTCTTGGTCTGCAATTTAAGTCATGAACTAAGAATTCAGATAAGCCTGCTGCGGTGAGAACGCTCCCTCCAGCTGCCCCTAACAAAGCCCTGATCTCTAGGGTGTGAGCAGATGTGAAGAGATTACTCTGGTGGAGTTGGGGGAAGGGACACAAAGTCCAAGTGAGTGGGAAAAGGATAAAAAGGTACAAGTCAAACAGCAAAGGAGGAAGTGGAAAGGGCCCAGTTTATATTGATTGTTGCATTGAGAGTTTTTAGGCGAGTCATGATTGACACAAAATGAACTCAACAGCTCATCTCCTGCATTCTGGGTATGGAGGCTGGGCATGTGTGCACTCAACTTCGTAAGCATTTGACATTGAATTTACACAAGATGAATGTTTGCTCTTTTGCAGTGGTCCCCCAACTCTCTCAGGGAGTGATCCATGTTACATTACTGGGATCTGATCAAACTGAAAATCTTCTGTACAGCCAAGAACACAGTAAGTAAAGCAAGTAGACAGCCCTCAGAATGGGAGAGGATATTTGCAGGTTATGTCTCTGACAAAGGTTGGATAACCAGAATCCACAGATCCACCAGAATCAAATTTATTAATAAGAAAAGAACAAGTGATCCCATTTCACTGTGAGCAGGAGACTTGAACAGAAGCTTCTCTGAAGAAGACAGGTGCACGGTCTACAGACACATGAAAAAAATGCTCATCATCTTTAATCATCAGAGAAATGCAAATCAAAACCACTTTGAGATATCCTCTAACTCCCCCATCACAAAATCCCCAAACTACAGATGTTGGCATGGATATAGAAAAAAAGGAACACTTCTGCACTGCTGGTGGGAATGCAAGCTAGTACATTCCTTTTGGAAAGAAGTTTGGAGAACACTTAGGGATCTAAAAGTAGACCTGCCTTTTGATCCTGCAATTCCTCTACTAGGTGTATATCCAAAAGACCAAAAATCACTTTACAACAAAGATATTTGCACCAGATTGTCTTTTGCAGCTTAATTTATAATAGCCAAGTCATGGAAGAAGCCCAAGTGCCCATCGACCCAAGAATGGATTAATAAATTGTGGTATATGTATACCATGGAATACTATGCAACCTTAAAAAAGATGGAGACTTTACCTCTTTTATGTTTACATGGATGGAGCTGGAACATATTCTTCTTAGAAAGGATCTTAAGAATGGAAGAAAAAATATCCAATGTACTCAGTACTATTATGAAACCAATTTATAATCACTCATACTTTCATATGAAAGATAAAACACAACTATAGCCCAGGATGAAGGAGGAAAGAGGAGGGGGGCGGTTGGATGGAGGGAGGGTAGGACCACATCTGTGAAGGGAATGGTGGGGACCCCATCTATGGTGCATATTGCAAGGGTTCATGTCAAATCTATTAAATGTAGAGTATAAATGTCTTAACACAATAATTAAGTGAGGTGAAGGCTATGTTAACCAGTTTGATGTAAGCATTCCAAATTGTGTATAAAATCAGCACATTGTACCCCATAAATGCAATAATGTATACATGATTTATGTATTTATGACTTCATAAAAAAAAGCAAAAGAAGTTCAAAAAAAAAGAAAAGAAAAAGAATTTACACAAGAAAAAACAATCAACTTTGGCTCCTTAGTAAATGCTGAGACAGGTATGCATAGCTGTTGGGTTTGTGATTCACAGCTATTAAATTCCTTAGACAGGTGATAAAAACTTTTTCTTGGGGCAGGAGAGTATGAAACAAGATGAAGAGGAGTGTAAAACCGTTTTTATACATGGGACTTTGATACAGTTTTATAATGCTGAGTGATGAATAGACATCAGCTCAGAATTCACACCTAATCAATTCAACTAGCTGTATAAACCGTGGCCCCAGAACCCAGAGCAGGAAGATAAACTGAGGCACATTGTGAGATCGCCTTGGCTCCAGTTCCCATGTATAATTTCATTTTAAGGGACATAAGGAAAATATTTTTAAAATGCAAAATATATTCTTTGCTTTTCTGGCACTCAAGCCACATAGTGTAAAAACATAAATTCATATATTGAATTGTATTTTAAAATTTTTTGCAGTTTCCTGAGAGACAGTATCCCAACTGATTGGATACAAACTTGAATTAAAACAACTTAACCTGGTGTTCAAGGCCCACCAGCATCCACCCTCCCACCACCTTGCACAAACCACTTCTCACCATGCAGCGTCTGGTCCAGGGGATGAGATAAAAAGCCTTCCAGCCTGGATGCACCCCCTGCCTGAGTCACTGCCGCGTCCTCCCCAGACGGTGCCTAACAGCACAGGGTGTGGTGTCTTTCTCCCAGTTTGTCTGGTAAATAATCACAGTCTGACTTGAGATGTATTTTGAATTTCACATTTCGCTTCTCAGAAAAATCTCAACTCAGTACACTAACTGTGAGGGAACGCCACCAGGATGCATAATTTAAATGTTTCAATTTTTACCTGAAGTTTTTGGATGAACAAAAGGATCTGGAATGTACTCTCACTCGTCATTTAAATAGAAATCGCTTGCTAAAACACAGAGCATGGAAACAATATATTCTTCCAGGCAATTCGGAAAGTAGTTACAGCAAAGACAGGAAAGGGCCTTTAATTCTTATATCTCTGTGTGTGAGCAGCTGCCATGAGGAAGGCGTGGGTGCCAAGCCTCACAGGACAGGGACAGTTCACGCTCGGACATTGTCAGGACCTGCTACAAAAGGACAAAAAGAGGAAATAGGCCACCCACTGTACGTCTGAAAATCCGAGCCAAGAAACCACTGCGTGTATGATGTTCTGACCTCCAGCCTTGACAATATGCCACCATGGCACCTGGAGGCTGAGGTTTGACCGGAATTCCCAGACACCTTGGTGCCTGGCCCAGGAGTGTGGCTACATGTGGAGGAGTGGTCCCTGTGCTGGGCACTGTGTGGTGGATGAGGGGCTCTGGGTGTTGGGTACTGTATTCTGGTCATTGTATTCTGGGTGCTGAATTCTGAATACTGGCTGCTGGGCACTATATTTGGGTTCTGGTGCTATGTGCTGTGTGTTGGGTGCTGGACAGTGGTGCTGTATAATGGGCACTGTGTGCTACATGCTAGGTGCTAGGTGCTGAGTACTGTATGCTTAGTGCTAGGGGCTGCATGACAGTGCTACATGCTGGGTGCTGGGCACTGGTAGGTGCTATGTGCTGGCTATAGGCACTGAGTGCTGGGTTCTGGGTGCTAGCTGTTAAGTGCTGGGTGCTGAGTACTGCATGCTGGCTGCAGCCACTGAGTGCTAGGTTCTGGGTACCACTGTTAAGTGTTGGGTGCTGGCCTACTATGCTTCTCTTTCTGCCTGTGTCTCTGTCCTATGCTTTCAGGGGACTTGGCACATGGCAGAGGTGGCCTGTGAACAATGGAAGTTTTCAGGGCCCCCTGGGAAAATCTTTTAGGTCTTTCTCAGCTGAACATGGGATTGAAGTTGGGGGTCCATTGGATCACGTGACCATGACAATGAAGAGGACAGCTGAGTGGGCTGCGTGAACATCCCTGAAGTTCCTGGCTGCAGGGGACTGAGCCTGCCTCTGGTTGCCATAAAAGAAACAAATGATCATCATGGCCAAGGACAAACTCTACCCTAGGGCACAACCAGTGTGGGCTGGCCTCGGCTCCTGTCCTCAGAGATGCCCTGTGTGACCAGCCCTCCTCAGAGGGTCTATGTGGATCTCTGTGGGAGCTCATGGTCTGGGAAAGAAGCCAGTGGGGAGGGATGGTAACTGGTCGTTGTTGAAAGCAGTCTCGAGTAGGAAACAGTGTCAAAAAAAACTCCCAAACATATCCCATTAGAATTCTGAAGCTTTTACTCATAAATCTATAAAGAAACACTTTTAATAAACTAGCATCTGTCAGAAGACAGAGGCCCTGACATTTAGGTAGAAATCCTCACAAAGACTGCTTTGTGGTGGGCCATTTTCCCAGCCCGACTCCCTTGGTGGGCGACGGTTTGTCCACAGCAGCCCAGGTAAAGCCGGGGCAAGCATCTATATCTGTGTTGCTGGGCTGCTCTGAGAATGGGTGTCTGGAAGTGTGATTATGGAGCAGAGGAACATAACTCTGCAGACTCTGCTCACGTAGATTGCCACGCTGCTGTTGAGCAAGGTGATTCTGGTTTCTATTTCCACTGGTGAGGAAAAATATTGCTATTTCAACTACCCTCTCAAACATCAAATATTATTTTGCTAAATTGCCAATTTGAAAGATGAAAAAAGTTTCATAATTTTCCCATTTACATTTAAAATTACTGTGAAGCTGAGCATTTTTCGTACGTTTAATACTTTTTGTGTGACTTATCTATTCAAAGCATTTGTCTCCTCAGTGGTAGATAAGTGCACCTCCGATTTGGGCAATAATGAATAAGGCTCTGTTATATCTACTGCCTAGGTTTTCCTTAATATGCTCTTTGTCTTTTAATGACAGAAAGAAAGAAAAAACATTACTTCATGGCAATAAATATTAATGAGCTAAACTCTCCTATTAGGTGACAAAGACTAGTGGATTAGGATAAAATGTAGAGCCCACTTATAGGAAACACACATAAAACAACATGGTAATTTAATGACAATTATGATAAGGAAAACGCTGCTGGGTATTGACCACTATTTACTGTATAAAACACAGCATACTTCCTCAGGGAAGCTGTTGTTGATGGGACATCCCTTTTCTAAGTTGTCGTGTGACCCTTACTTTGCACTGGTAGCACTTAGCTTGTGAGCTACTTTATGAGATGCCTGTGACTGTGCTTGGGGCCCATGTCAGCGGGTGTAAGGAAACCGTGTGTTTCCTCAGGGAACTGTGCTTCTCATAGCTGACTCACTCAGTAAGTGACTGCTCACAGATGGACTCTAAATTCATTATCTCATTTAATTCAACCCTGTGAATAGCTTATTGCCCACCAAATTACAAGTGGAGAGACAGGCTCTGAGAGGCAAAGTGGGTTTCCTAAAGCCGTGCTGGTCCTGAGAGATGGAAGCAGCCAGAGTGGAAGCCCCATCTGAGTGGGGAATGCGGGTCTGACTGGGGGACGCAGGTCTGACTGGGGGACATGAGTCTGACTGGGGGATGCAGGTCTGACTGGGGGACATGAGTCTGACTAGGGGACACGGGTCTGACTGGGGTACATGGATCTGACTGGGGACATGTGTCTGACTGGGGGACACAGGTCTGATTGGGGTACACGGGTCTGACTGGGGACATGTGTCTGACTGGGGGACACAGGTCTGATTGGGGTACACGGGTCTGACTGGGGGACGTGGGTCTGACTGGGGGACATGAGTCTGACTGGGGGACACAGGTCTGAGTGGGGGATGCGGGTCTGACTGGGGACATGCATCTGACTGGGGGATGCAGGTCTGACTGGGGGACGAGGGTCTGACTGGGGGACATGAGTCTGACTGGGGGACACAGTTCTGACTGGGGGACGCGGGTGTGACTGGGGACACGCATCTGACTGGGGGATGCAGGTCTGACTGGGGGATGAGGGTCTGACTGGGGGACACGGGTCTGACTGGGGACATGCATCTGACTGGGGGACACAGGTCTGACTAGGGGGGCCCGTGGCCTCGGATCAATGCCTGGGGTTAGGGATGAGACATTAGGAGCAACTCACTGGGAAAAGAGAAGGGCAGTAAAGGGAGGACAGACGTGTTCACTTAAAGCCAGGGTCAAGTTCAAGGTGACAACCATTTAATGGAAAAAGTGGGACCGTTTTTTAGATTAATAAGAGGATCCATACAATTAGGCTACATTGCTTGATTGTTTGCGTTTATAAGGTAAAGTCCAAGTCTTAGTCGTGACCTTATCCAAAAAGTTGTTTTGGTAAAAAAGATCCCATTCAATGAGGCCTATGGACCTTGGGCTCATCGTGCTGAGTGGGAACTTGTGGATACAGTAACTAAATGCTTTCAGAGGGGAGGTGTAAGTGAGCAGAACCTCAGTTATAGGAGATGACGTGGCTCCCAAGCTTAGATCAAAGAGACAAGGTATAAATTAAGGACCTAATAAATTTGAATAGTTTAACTAAAAATGTTACTTAAAACATTTCTATCAAACATTGCATCAGAGAGATTAATATTATAATCCTTTTAAGCTGCTGTGAAACACTTTCAAAATAGTAATTTATATGCTAGTCCACAAAAATAATATTAATTAATTGTAATGCATTAAACTAAAAATTAATTGAAAGGATATTCATACAGAGGGAATTGCTTGTAAAGTTTAAAGAAAATAGTTTTAAAAAAATCCTATTAGCTTCTGGGATGACTCTTGAATAGTCAGAGAAGACCGTTCAGGCTTCTAGAGCTTATAAGGACCCAGCTCAGCAAAGCAGGAGTGCCCAGGACATTAGCCTATGAAGACGGATGGTCAGCCTTCTAGAGCCAGTGAAGACCCAGCTCAGCGGGCCCAGGACATTAGTCTATGAAGACGGATGGTCAGCCTTCTAGAGCCAGTGAGGACCCAGCTCAGTGGGCCCACATTAGCACATGAAGGCAGGAAAAGAGGCCGCTTGATCAGCCCTTCCCTTGGGGAACCCTCCCTCCAGTTTGGGTTCTGTACACAAGTCTCCAATCCTATGGCACGGAAACAATGCCCAGACTGTGGCCCCACCTTCCTCCTTGCTTTCACATTGTGGAGTGACACATGGGTCTTTGGCCTATGAGACCTCAACCTTCAGCTGAAACTTGACCCCACCTGAAGGTGTCCTGTGCCCACAGGCCAGTCGCCCTCTCTCCATCTTGTGTCCCTACCCCTGCCGGAAGCTTTGCAAGAGTGTCCTTCCAACAGGCAAGCCTGGGCAATCTAAAAACCTACAACTTTTAGGCTCCTTCAGAGGATGGAGGTCCCCAGGGCAGGTCTGCATCTTCAGAGGGATCCAGGGAGGATTCTCTGAGCTATAGACAGGGTGATGAATGTGCAGTTATTCCAACACTGCTGGGGATGGTGTAGATTGGCACGAGGGTGGGGAGTCTTGGGAGCTCAAGGGAAGCCCCATGAGGGTGGGGGAGTCCTGAGGATGGGGCTCAGGGGAAGCCGTATGAGGGTGGTGGCATCCTGGGAGCTCAGGGGAAGCCTCTGTCTTGCTGTCTTTCTTGCAGAGACCTCATCAGGCTCTCACACAGAAGACCAGAAGACCCCTGGCCCTACAGGGGAATGAGAGCAGCTATGGCCAACCATGTCCAGGGCCTTCTCTGTAGCACACATCTGCTCTCGGGGTGAAGGACTCTGCCCGGGGCAGTTCTGGGTCCTGCCTAGCCAGAGAGAGCCACTTCTCCCCACTCCAGCCCTCCCCAGCCTCTTGTCTGACTTGAGGGGAGAAATGCAGCCCCTGGCAAATGGCTCAGGGAGTGAGCAGAGCCCAGACACCACCAACCGCACTGGTTTCCTAGGGCTGCCACGCAGTGTCCGACAGACTTGGTTTACAAAAAGAGAAAGTCATTCTCATAGTTCTGGAGAGCAGAGTTTGAAGTTTTGGTGTCCATGAGCCACGCTACCCCAGGGGGCTCTCAGAGAGGGCCCTTCCCAGCATCCCTTGGTATCGGCTGTGTCACTCCTGCCTCTGTCTTCCTGGTCACAGGACCTTCTTCTCATAAGCCTGGGTCTGCCCCTCCTCCTCCGTCTCTCATGAGGACACTTGTTGTTGGATTGAGGGCCTGTCTAGACAATCTGGAATGGTCTTGAGATCCCAAACTTAATTATAACTGCAAAGACCCATTTTTCACACTCACAGTTTCTGAATTTAAGATACACATGTCTCGTTTAGGGGCACCATTCAACAAGCCACACTCACCCGAAGACTGAAAATTAAGCAGAAGATTGTAGGACACTCCCTGCACCCCATAGCCGACCGCCACAGAAACAGGGCTCCCGAATAATGACAGCAAATTACTCAGTATTGCGACAGTTGAAAGCACTGCAGGCACAGCCTCTCTCTGAGGAAAAATACGGGGTACAGGCCAGGAGGGGACTCAGAGACAAGAACTCTGCCATGCATGCGAGGCCCCGTCACCTGCGGCTGCCACAGACAGAGATGTGGCTAACACCAGTCCTCACACAGAGAGACCCGCTGGGCTACCCAGCATCTAGTTTTCAATGACAACAAATTTAAAAAGAATACGGAGCGTGAAGCGGGGAGGAGTCTGAAGAGGCATAGCAGCTGTAGGGACTCCAAGTGAGCACAGTCTGCATCCTGACAGGCATCCCTCAAACTGCCACATTTGCAAAAAAAAAAAAAAGAAAGGAAATCTAAGAAACTATTAAAGACAAGAGATGTTCAAAGAGAGACAACAGTGACATGTAAGAGGCATCTCGGATCCTGGAATGGAGAGAAGCATTAGGCAAAAAATAAGGAAAGTTGGACCACGTGGGACCGTGGGTTCATGAGGCTGTGTCGCTCTGGGTTTATGGAGCCAACACTGTTCATCCTTGGCTTATGATATTGTGTCCATATTGATTCTTGTGACAAGGTATCATCAGTGTGAGATTTTAATAGTACAGGGAACTATGTTTGGGGCACAGGCAGTCTCCCTGCACTATCTGTGCAACATGTTTGTGAATCAGAAACTTTTCTAAAGTAAAAAGTTTATTGAAATAGTTTTGTAAAGGGTTGGCACACTTTAGCAGCAAACAATTTTTAATTTACAAAAATGCAAAGTACTTTTTATCTTTTAAAAATTATTATATAAGCAAAAAATTTTGACAACAAAAGATTAATAAAATCAGCTCCGTGTGCCTGACTCTACCACCACGACAGATCCTTTTGGTTCCCCTTTCCCAGGTTTTTGGCTCACCTGATCATATGGACCAGGCTTTTTTCGGAGTTGGATCTTTTATTCTGCTTTTTCAGAGACTTTTTTCTGTGCTGCTCCCTTTTGAAAATAAAGTTCTAAAATGTAACAAGTGAACTGCGTTCCCCTGGGTGACTGGCTACAATTACACACAACACACCAGTGAGCGTCCTCTCGAGAAGCGAGAAGCATCTCTCTCTTCTATTGAATGATTTCTTGGGATGCCATCGCAGAATTCATGCTTTAGAGTCAGATGATAAGAACCCTTTAATGCTTCCTCAAATTTAAAAATACGATTGAAAATATGAAATTACTTCACAACAAAGGAAAATTGAAAACAGAGGACTTTGCATCACCGAGGTCTGCTTCCCTGGCAGAATGAGAAGTGAATTCTTCCCTGGCAGAATTCAGCTCGTTGAATGAGAGGTGAGAACTTCTTCCCACACTGGGCAGGCACCTGGCACACGTGGTTTTGCTATAAACACCTGACATGAGTTAAATGCTTAGCAACATCTCTCTCTCTCTCTTTCTCTCCTTCCTTCCTTCCTTCTTTTTTTGAGACAGACTCTCACTATGTCACCCTGGGTAGAATGCTGCGGCATCACACCTCACAGCAACCTCAAACTCTTGGGCTCAAGCAATACTCTTGCCTCAGCCTCCCAAGTAGCTGGGACTACAGGTGCCTGCCACAACGCCTGGCTATTTTTAGAGACAAGGTCTCACTCTGGCTCAGACGGGTCTCAAACCTGTGATCTCATGCAATCCACCTGCCTCGGCCTCCCAGAGTGCCGGGATTACAGGTGGGGGCCACTGTGCACTTTAGCAACATATTTCAAGCATGGGAAGATGTATCAAATTGTTAGTGATACTTTCTTATTTCAAAGCATTTTTAAAGATAAGTGAAGTTTAGCTGAGTAGCGTCTTTCGGTTCCTCTGATATAGTTACCTTTTCTCCTGCTGAAGTCAGCTTCTGTTTTCCACCCTCACAGGATGGTGTTTATACGATGCGCGTGCACACAGGTATACAATGTGCTTGGTGATTTCCGTTGCTGTCTGTGAACAGCATTCCGCCTTCTCTCTTTGGCAACTCGCCCCTGTTCACACACCGTCATGTCCTGGGCTTCCGCCTGCAGGGAGATGCTCACGGAGGTTAGTTCCTTCCTGCACAGGTGATGGTGCCGCTCATGTGACCACACCATCGGTTCTGCAGGCACCTGTTTCGGTGTTGGCTTGTTCCCAAACTGCTGGACCACTTGGTCTCCGTGTCCTTCCTCCAAGTTCTCAAAGTGCTGCTCAATATGGTCGATCCTGGAGCTGCCACACAGAGTGTGGACATGCGGGGCCAAGCTCCTGGGGCTGTGAGCATCATGGGGCAGGACGTTTAGAGCAGGTCTTGTGGCTGCAGCCAGGGAGGGGGGTCTGGGAGGGGCACTGTTGGAACATGGAGGGGATACTGAAGATGGGAGCCCTGGCTGAAGGGGGAGCTGCCACCTCTGAGGGCCCCCTGGCTACAGAGCAGGGCCTGCAGTGGTTTAGTCGGGGGAAGGTCTGAGCATAAGTGCCACCTCATGGATGGGCAGGCCGATTGCACAGTGACCTCTCTGTCACTTACCCCAATCTCACAGGGGCTCTGCTTTTGGCTAATGGGAGGCAGAGGACACTGGCTTCAGAGCACTGCTCCTGAGCTCATGACCCTTGCCCCCCATCTCTCCCTGTACTCCTGAGTTCATGTCCCTTGCCCCCCGCCTCTCCCTGTACCCCTGAGCCCATGACCCTCGTCCCCCACCTCTCCCTGTACTCCTGAGCTCATGACCCTCGTCCCCTACATCTCCTTATAATTTTTTACTTATTGTCTGTAGCCACCCAATTAGAAGCTCGTGTTTGTTATATTTTGTCTTGCATTTCTAGGTGAATTATGTCTTTAGGAGATTTTTATTTTTTTAGTTCATTTGTTCTGCTCTATTGCCAGACTAGAAGTTTAGCTGCACAGACAGGGCCCATGACAAGCTGCCTTGGGACTTTCTGTGCTCAGGCAGCTGTCCTGTGGCGGGCAGAGAACCAACCTGGGTTTTGCTACCCCAATACTTGTGGGCTCACACATGGGGGGTGCCTGCTTCTGTGAGGGCTGTCAGGAGGCTGCTTTGATGAAGGCCAGGCTCAGCCCCTGCTGCCCCCCGAAAAGGCACCAGCTCAGGCCCAGCCTGACACTGGTAACGGCTTCTGTGGCTGCAGGTGGGGTTGGGGCCATTGGCTCTGTGCCTGCCTAGTGCAGTAGCCTCTTCCTCTAGACGGCTGGCCCCACGGGCAGCAGCCCTGTGCTGTCCTCTGTCTGTTTTCTGTCATCTCCAGCAAATGTACTTGCTCTGTGTACTTTCTCCTGTCTGGGATCAAATACCCTCATTCTGGTCAAAAGTCTCAAGAGTTTTCTCTTAGGGGCACCACTGCAGAGTGGTGTGTACCCAGGGTGGGGTCCTGCCCACGCCCAGACCCGCCAGGGGCTCCATTGCAGTGGGGCTGTACCCAGGGTGGGGGTCCTGCCCACACCCAGACCCACCAAGGGCTCCACTGCAGTGGGGGCTGTACCCAGGGTGGGGGTCATGCCCGTGCCCAGGCCCACCAGGGGCTCCACTGCAGTGGGGCTGTACCCAGGGTGGGGGTCCTGCCCACACCCAGACCCACCAAGGGCTCCACTGCAGTGGGGGTTGTACCCAGGGTGGGGGTCATGCCCACACCCAGACCCACCAAGGGCTCCACTGCAGTGGGGGCTGTACCCAGGGTGGAGGTCCTGCCCACGCCCAGACCCGCCAGGGGCTCCACTGCCGTAGGGGCTGTACCCAGGGTGGGGGTCCTGCTCACACCCAGACCCGCCAGGGGCTCCACTGCAGTGGGGGCTGTACCCAGGGTGGGGGACCTGCCCACACTGAGACCCACCAGGGGCTCCACTGCAGAGTGGTGTGTACCCAGTGTGGGGTCCTGCCCATGCCCAGACCCACCAGGGGCTCCACTGCCTGTCTGGTTCCCTCCAAATTCCTATGTGGAAATTTACTCACACAACCCAGAATGTAACAATTTTTAGAGACAAGTCTTTAAAGACATGATTGAGCTAATGGGGTCACATGGGGGAGCCCTAATCCTGATAAGGAGAGGAGGTCGGGACAGGGACACAGGAAGAAGATGGCCTCTAGGAACCAAGGGGTGAGCCCTCAGGACAAACCGACCCTGCTGACCCTGCGCCTCCGTCTGCGGCTTCTGGCCGCTGGAACTGTGAGCAAAGTTTCATTCTGAGCTGTGCAGTCTGCAGTGTGTTGTCCCGGCTGCTGTAGCAGACAGGCACCCCTGGCCCCGCAGGTGCATCTGGGGATGGAGGGATGACCCCTGTGGAGGCTTTTGCTGAGGTCAGTGGGACAGAGATGCTGCTGTTCCCATTCTGACCAGTGGGCATCCAGGCCTGGGCAGCTGGTGGGGGCTCTCATGGCTCTGAGTAGGGGTTAGTGCTGGGACATGAATTAGTAGAGACCTGGCCTGGCAGAGGGATGGAGGGGCTGCCCCTGGGGCCATCTTGGGGCTGTGCTGGCAGTGGCCCCTCCTGCCCATCTGGCTCAGCCTGTGGATGTGGCCCCCAGGGGAGTCCACCCAGATCCTCATTCCAGCACCTTCCCCCCGCTGGGCACGGGGGTGATGGGAACGCAGGTGGACGGCAGCAGCTTGCTTCTCCTCCTATTTTCCTTTGTTTAAGCGAGTGGCTTGATCTTTGTAGAACATGACTTTTCCCTGAGGGTTAAGCGAGCAGATTTCTGGAGCTTGAAATGGCAGTAGTCATTAAGTTAACCCAGCTTCCTCTTAGCCCGCATCCCGGTTGTCCTGGAAATGAGAGGAGCGTAAAGATGGAGCGTCGGTCCCGGCTGTGGAGTGTATAGTCTGGGGATCCGTCCCGTCCTCCGTGGATCACTCCACAGCCAGTTTCTGCTGAATCATAACATTTTCCTCATGAGGACAAACTGTTCAATTTCCCATCATTTCAATGGACGTCATGGTGACATATACTTGCTGGAGAAAATTAAGTTCTGTGGAGTTTCTTTGTTGGTTTGTTTTTGGAGGGGGTAAGGCCAATAACTGTGAATAAAAGTAATCAACGTGCTGCTCTTTGTATCCGAATTGCTGCTGCTGACATAACTGAGAAGCTCATGTCATTTAGAATTGCTAATGATGAAATGTTACAAAGAGTCACGCTGGACTATATGTATTTCAAGCTGGGGGAGAAATTTATGAGAGGGGAATGTGGTCTCAGGGACTTACGGGAACACGAGGAAAATGCTGCCCAGCTGTGACCTGAGGAAGGCCCAGGAGGATGCAGCCAGGGGCATGGCTTGGGCCCTTCACATTCAGACATGAGCTCTATACTTGGGAAAATGTCTCTATAAACATCCCGGAGTAGATTCCATCACTGTTGACTGACTGTCTCCTCTATGTCACCACCATGGTAGTCACCAGACAGCCATCCCTCAGAATCCTGAGTGGTCCCCGTCAGGATGCGGCTGTGGTAGACACTGTGGGCACACGGGGGAGAGGATCACTGGCAACGATTCTGAGGAACTAAACACAAGAATAGGAAACAGATTTGCTGTGGCTCTGTGCACCTGTGTGTACTTGCAGGCACGTGTGGGTGTGTGCACTGTGAACACGCACGTGCAATGGCTTGTGTGTGGTGTGTGTATATGCATATGTGCATGTGTGTGGTGTGCAGGGGTATGTAGATGTGTATACGCGTGTGTGCATGTGCATTGCAAGTGTGCATGTGTGTGTACATGGGTGTGCACACGTGCTCTGGCTTTTCTCTCACTTTCTCCACTTGAGGCCCCCAGCCTCTCTCCTGCCCTTTGAGATGTGATTCACTGTGTGTGTCCTGCTTGCACCAACATCGCAGGCCTCACCGTATCCAGTCCGTGGTGCTCAGATGCAGGCACCCGAGAGTTTGAGAGCTCCCAGGGCTCATCTAGGCATAAGGCAAGGATTGACCATCCACCCCCAGCAGCCAAGAGACCATCAGCACTTCTTTTTTTTTTTTTTTTGAGATAGAGTCTTACTCTGTCACTGGGGCTGGAGTGCCACGGTGTCATCACAACTCACAGCAAACTCAGACTCTTGGTCTGAAAAGGTCCTCCAGCCTCAGCTTCCTGAGTAGCTGGGACTACAGGTGCCCATGTGTCCACCTCATCCAATTATTTGATTTTGTTATAGAGACAGAGTGTTGCTATGTTGTCCAGGCTGGTCTCAAACTCCTGGCCACAAATGATCCTCTTGCCTCAGCCTCCCAGAGTGCTGGACTTCAGGAGCAAATCACTATGCCTGGAGACTACAGGCTTGTTGGACGAAGATGGCATCTCATGGTAGGTAACATAATTGTGCATCAGGCACTGGGCCCCCCAGGTCTGGCCCAGCGCTGACCAGGATGACACGCTCTGAATGTGGGTTTGGACCTTGCTCTAACATTTGCCCCACTCTGAGCCTGTGGCAGCCCCACCCCCCTGGAGGTGGTGTTGGAGTGGCCAGTGGGTCTCTTGACCACAGCCCACCACTCCTTGTAGCCTAGGAGAGATCGTCTGTAAAGGGAAGAGCTTCCTCAGCCTATCCCTGTGGTGCCAGGAGACCCCGAGACACCTGCCTGCAGAGCCCCACAGTTGGTGGCTGGCTGAGCTGCAGTGCCCCCCATCCCAGTGCTGCCTCCTCCCAGAGCAGAGGCAGGGAGGGTTCTCAGGGCAACTCAATATGTGCCCCTGGGGCCTGGAGACCTGGGAGTGGGGCCAAACTCCAGTCCAGAGGGGTCAGCAGAGAAACATGTGGGGGTAAGGAGGAGACAGTCTGTGGTGGAAGGAAAGGTACCTGGGAAAGACGGTGGTGCTGGGAAAACTAAACAAAGCCCCCTCCCCCACCCCATGTGCCCTTGGGTTGCCCCTCCATACCAGAGTTTGGATGCAGCCTAACATGTTCCTTGGAAGAGTCTCTACCCAGGAGTCTCGTCTGCCTTGGACTTTGAAGGGTATTGACGGGTGCACAGGACCTCGCCAGGAGCACAGGAGCTGTAAGGGTCTATTACGGAGGCTCCTGCTCATGCAGGGTGGATCTGGCGGAGTGAGCGCTGAAGCCTGAGGTACTTGGTGGCCTCCTTCAAGTAAAAGAACTAAACATTACAAATGCAAATTAGGCACAATGTTAAAATTTCTTCAGAACACAGGAGGAAAGAAAAATCACACGTGAATCTCAGAGTTTTCCAGACTCTGCAGATGGTTTTCCAGAAATGCCTGCAGAGAACTCTGGCCCCGAGGGCCCTCACCCCAGAGGGGGTCTGTCCCCGAAAGGGTCAGTGCTGCAGTGCTCTGGCAGGGCCCTGAGCTTCCCCTCCGTTGGGCTCACTGTGCCTGGTTCCTGTGCCCCACCCCACCGTGGCTGCTGCATCCAGAGACATTTGTGGGGTCTCACCTGGTCCCCCAGCTCGGAGAAGAGCAGCTGCTGAAGAGTATTCTTCCTGTCCGAAGGGTCAGGTTCTCCTGAGTTTAAACCTTCTCCCTGGGAGCTCCTGAATTCAGACTGGGCAGTCAGCCCTGGCTGGGTGGATGGCACCCTCAGGGGCTCTGCCACCCCCTTGCATGGTGGGTGAGGAAGCGTCTCTCCTTGGGCACTGACAGCCTGGAACACGGTGTGTGTTAATCAAGATGTTTTTAATAAAAGATGCACCAGCACAATCTGTGTGGTGCCCTCAGGCACGTGGTATAGAAACTGGAAATTCCCCTTACAAGGTACAGGCATGTGGGGTCATCCCTGGTGGTGTCCACACCTCACATAGGGTGTGGCTGGTGCCCTGGACAGCCGGCTGGCTGGGTAAGAGGACCGGTCCCTGAACTGGTCATTGGCTGGTGGTCTGGGACTTTCCTGGGTCCCACTTCCTCCCTCTGAGAAAGGAAGGGGCAAGTTAGGCCCCAGTGTGGATGTCTGGGGTGCTCTTGGCCTCCCCTCTCCCTCCCTGGACCAAGACCCTACAGCAGGGCTGAGCAACAGCAGCTTCCTGAGCTGCCAGAG
The DNA here is from genome assembly GCA_963575145.1 of Galago senegalensis. Classification (NCBI taxonomy): domain Eukaryota; kingdom Metazoa; phylum Chordata; class Mammalia; order Primates; family Galagidae; genus Galago; species Galago senegalensis. Next base: position 44,573 of record CAUYTI010129633.1, read on the forward strand.
CCAGCAAAGGAGGCAGGGGGGCCTCTGGAGCAGCCACTCCCCTCTGGCCTGTCCTTCAGGCTGGTCATTCAGGGTCTCGGAGCTGCCCCCGCTCCCAACGTGGGCTTCTTATGGGTAACTCTGCAGGTTTGCTGAAAGGGAGAAGGACATCATGGTCTGGGCCTGGCTGTGTCTACTCTAGTGTGTGGCCCCTTTCCTTCCTGTTGCCAGACCAGGGGATAGGATGGGTATTGGGGGCTGTTCTTCTCTGGGACTCAGGAGGCCATGTGGCCTCTGTCCAGTGAATCTGGCTGAGAGATGGTGCTCCCTGGGAGAGATGTGGGCCCCTGCACCTTCTGTCAGAGCCTGTGGTTCCACTGCATAGTCTTTTCCAAATCCTGGCTGTGGCAACAGTGTTAGCTCTCCCCTCTGGCTCTGAGTCCCCGGGTCTGGGAGCTGCACCCGTCCCCGGGCCCCACAGTAATGGTGTCTGCAGAACTCTTTTCTCTCCCAGCTCTGTGTCTCCAGGTCTGGGAGCTGCACCCGTCCCCAGGCCCCACAGTGATGGTGTCTGTAGAACTTCCCTCTCTCCTGGCTCTGTGTCCCCAGGTCTGGGAGCTGCACTGTCCCCGGGCCCCACAGTGATGGTGTCTGCAGAACTCTCTTCTCTCTTAGCTCTGCTTCCCAGGGGCTGGGAGCTGCACCCAGCCCCACAGTGATGGTGTCTGCAGAACTTCCCTCTCTCCCGGCTTGTGTACTATTCCACCTTCTGGATATAATTATTGGTTTTATTAGCTGTGGTTGTCAGCACTTCCTATGAGAATTGGGAGGAACAAACACACTTATGAATTATTGGATGCCTTCACAGTCCAGACGTTTGTTTCCTTGGATTGTTTTACTGTATGTCGGGCTGTGGAGCCGGCTGGGGCCTTCTCTTAGGGTGACTATGGCTTGCGGTGGGCTGAGGTCAGGGGTCAGGCCTGGGTCCCGGGGATGGGATTGGAGGCTGCAGCTCTGGGGCACTGCATGTCCATTAGCCTAAGTTGCGGCTGTGGCAGGGGGGTCCACATTGTCAGCCACTCCCTGCTGAGCTCTGTAGATCCTTCTGGAATGCCTCCTGGGCTCTGTGTCTCCCCACCCTCCGGGACCCTGGGAAGGGAGCTGGATCCCACAGAGTCCAGCCAGTGGGAGTTAGGGCTGCCTTACCCCCACCCCCCAGGCCTCCCTGGTTATGGACAACCTCAGACCCTGAGGTTGACAGGCTACCTGAGACTCCGTGCAGGCAGCTGTGAACCGGCCAGCTCCCCCAAGCCTTCTAGAAAGGTGGCAGTGGGGACTGGAGAGGGAGGACAGGTGGTTTGGGGCCAGACTTGCCTGTGGCACCCACCGAACTGTTCTGTGAGAGTCTGAGCCTGGCAGGAGACTGGCAGCCACTGTGCTCTGCTCAACAAGCCTCCGAGGGCCTCCCAGGAGCTGCTGAGTGAGGGGTGGAGTTGGCAGGGAGCAGTACATTCTGCCCTCAGGAGCTGAAGGGGGCTGGTGCCCAGGGGCCCTGGAACTCGGTGGCTGATGGTTTAAAGCTCCCAAATATCGAAGGACACATGTGGCTCCATCATACTGCAAGTATCCCGGTCTGAGGAGGAGCCGTGAGAGCCTGTCCATCATTGAGGGATGACGCTGCACGTAGAGTGGGGCGTTGTCAACACGCACCCCCACCATGGTGGCAAAATGTCGTCAAAACACCCATCTGCACAAAACTGATTTAGTAAATTATGGCTCATCATTGAGGGAATTTTGTGTAGACATTCAGAGTTATAATCACGAAGCTAAGTACATGGCCTCGTAAACTGTTTATGGTGTGAAACTGTGCAGGCAATTGCCACTGGAGGGATAGTCCGTGTGAGGGAGGGGCAAGGACCGTTTCTGTGTGTGTCTCTGTATGTGCATACGTGCAGTGTGTTTCTGCATGTGCACATCTGTGTGCGCACCGTGAGGAGGTGTATGTGCTCGTGTGTCTGGGTGTGTCTGTGTTCATGTGCACGTCTGTGTGTGCACCGTGAGGAGGTGTATGTGCACGCGTGTCTGTGTGTGTCTGTGTGCACGTCTGTGTGTGCACTGTGAGGAGGTGTATGTGCTCGTGTGTCTGTGTGTGTCTGTGTGCATGCTTGTGTGTCTGTGTGCACGTCTGTGTGTGCACTGTGAGGGGGTGTATGTGCATGCATGTCTGTGTGTGTCTGTGTGTGCACCGTGAGGAAGTGTATGTGCATGTGTGTCTGGGTGTGTGTGTGTTCTTGTGCACGTCTGTGTGCATGTCTGTGTGTGCACCGTGAGGTGGTGTATGTGCTCGTGTGTCTGG
>CAUYTI010129635.1:0-20768 GCA_963575145.1 Galago senegalensis
GGCGCCTGTGGTCCCAGCTACTTGGGAGGCGGAGGCAAGAGACTCGCTTGAGCCCAGGAGCTGGAGGTTGCTGTGAGCTGTAATGCCATGGCACTCTACCCAGGGGGACAGCTTGAGGCTCTGTCTCAAAAAAAAAAAAAAGTTAGAATGGGACAATATTACAATGGCATGGATCAGGAAATAGGAAGTTGAAATGCCTTTTGTTTTTTACATAAAATTAATGAAATGTCAGCCTTAATCTAGATTTCTCTTAATATGTGAAGAAAAACAAAAACATATAAATATTGTGCAAATTAAAAATAAACTATTTAACCAGGAAAAAATAAAAGAACAAACATGCTTTATAGATGTCATTTTCTACCTTTCAATTAATAATTTATAGTGTATATATGAATATACATGTGAATGTACATATATGTGTACATTTTTGTGTGTGCACATGTACATAAAAAATTAGAGTACCAAAGATTATTTCTTACCTCTGGTAGAAAGTTGTGTTTTTTAATCACCTGATATAACATCTCATGAGTTTCAATAGCAGGTCTGATATCCCCCTTTAAAACCTAGAAGTCAACAACAACAAAGTTACCTAATAAAATATGAACAGATTTTTATCTATAATCATTATATAAACAGAAAAATGTATATTAATACAATTTTGGAATGTGACTATGTTTTGGTAATTCAATTTCAGAGATCACAAATGCACTTAATTAATACCATTTCACTTTCACATTAATACAGTTCTTTATACCTGTAAACCTGGAAAAAAGGCAAGCAAAGCATCCATCCAAGTCCGAGCATTCAGCATTGGTTTATGGATATGCACGTCAAGCAGAAGCGGTGGCTGGCTAATGTACCTCATGATGGCATCGTAGTGCTAAAAGATCACAACATATATTCATGAAAGGAGATGAAAAGAGGTGTACTACTCCATCCATCATTAAACAGCATTGTGAAGAAGTTAACCAGAATTTATACGTAAACACACTAGCAATTAGCTATGTAAATATTTATTTTGGATGGAAATCTTCTAAAATATATACACTCCTTTATGTCCTACAAGTTGGATGTAGAATATTGGAGATACATTTAATATGGGACTTTCTGGGGAAAGTTGATTTGATACCTTTGTGGCCTACTGATGCTCTTAGGTTCGCTTGGATTACAGATACAGGTTTCTATATTACAGAATTAGTTTTTGCCTGTGTTTAGGAAGTTTGGTCCTTTCTCCGCTAACATAATATTCTGGTGCTCTAGACAGATGTGGTGGTTATAAGCCTGTAATCCCAGCTACTCAGGAGGATCATTTTGAGCCCAAGAATTCAAAACCAGCAAGACCATGTCTCAAAAAAATAAATTTAAAAAAACCTGTAGCACTAACTACCTAAACTAACATCTACTCACTGTTGTCACTGTTATGGTCTGCTATCTTTGCTTTTTATGTTCTTAGAAACTCTTTCTCCCTTTCTTTTCCTAGTTATTTCTCAGCTTTGACAACAGATTGCGTTGTGGTAACGAGTCAATAAAAATAGTATGTGTCCACATTCACCTCAAGAAATTCTTGTTACAATCTAATAAATGATATATATGATAGTGTTTTATAAACATGAAATTGATGACTTATTAAGAGTTTTACTAGTTTATTTTTTGCTAACTTGCCTATTATTTAATCATTATTATTGAGTACCTGCCATAGATTAAGGCACAGTTCTTTTTTTACAGAGCCTCAAGCTGTCAGCCTGGGTAGACTGCCATGGCATCACAGCTCACAGCAACCTTCAATTCCTGGACTCAAGTGATTCTGCTGCCTCCACCTACCAAGTAGCTGGGAGGCGCCCACCACAATGCCTGGCTATGTATGTGTGTGTGTGTGTGTGTGTATATATATATATATATATATATATATATATATATATTTTTTTTTTTTTTTTTGGTTGCAGACCTCACTGTCGAATCCCGAGCTGGATTTGAACCCGCCAGCTCAGGTGTATATGGCTGGTGCCTTAGCCGCTTGAGCCACAGGTGACGAGCCAAGGCAATTCTAATCACTTCTAGGCATAAACTCATTTAATCCTCCTAATAACCCTAAAATAGTACTAGTACTCTCATTCTGTAGATGAGAAACAGAGGTAAACAGTGTTATTCACCCAAAGTCACAAAACCAGTGGTGGTACAACCAGGATTCAAACCAGGACATCTCCCATACTTTTGACCACTATTATTATACTATCTCACATATATAACTTGGGTGAACTAATGGGTGAGCAAAGAAACAATAAATTATTTTTAAAAGAATGTAGTGATATAGTCGATGAGTTTGCTACATTAATTTCAGTTTCTTTCATCATAAAGCTGATCCCACTGGGTTCAATAATCCTCCCCCTACACCCCCCAAATATGCTTGTCTTAAAACATGCAGATCTGCATTTGAAATGAATATTCACTAGTTTCTCTAAGTCTTCAAAGCCCTGTATACTTGGTGTGATCAAAGATTAGTCCAAACTTTCAAGACTTCAAAAAGAATTAGAATGCAAAACAGAGCACTAACTAGTAACTTATCCCAATAATTCTCTTCCTGTACAAAAGAAGACTGAACAGAATTCAAATCTATTTTATCACTTATTAGAATATTTAGAAAATTTCTGATAGAAGATGAAAGTAAAATTACTTTGTAAACTAATTTTTTGGAATATATATACTTTTTACTATGTCCCTGTTCAACGTCATCAGGAAATACACAAAACCACAATATATTTAAAAACAAATTATTATGTCACACAGGTAATTGAGTTTCTATTAAAATACGGACTCAAAATGAAATTGGCTATAAAATTAGTACAAAATTGATCAACTTACTGTATTAAATCTTTCCAGAAAACTGTCATCTCCAAGCAAGACATAAGCTTTCAATAGATATTCATAATATGAATCAATCCCTGCTCCAACTCCACTATCTATGAAAAAATATACAAATGTATTTTTCATTAAACAAGCACTAAAAATTCTTTATAGAGTACAAGTGAAGGTACAAGCATATCTACTAGTGTAAACGTGAAACTATTTAAAGTAAAAATTACACATTTACAGAAATATTAACCCTACTGTGTAAATAATGGCTTCCTTGTTGGTAATGTTTGTATTAAAACAAATCTCACTTTGTAAAACTGGTTACAGAAGACTTATCTAAAAGAGATAATATACAGTTTTAAGATTCTTTTTAAAGTCGATTTTCTCAGTGAGAAACTTCAATGAACAAGCAGTAGAGGGTGCCAGTGTGCAATTTCATGTACCTTTCTTAATTCTTGTAGGACAAGCATACAGAAAATCATCAGGATCTACACAAGATTATTACCTGAGCAAACTGATGTATATGGAATTCTATAACCAACAGTTGGAAAATACACATGTTTTAAGCACACATGGAACATTTACAAAAACTGACCATGTTCTAGGCCAAAAATAACATTTCAATACATTTCAAAGGATACATATCACACAGATCGTAAGTATCTCATACAATATCATATAGATCAATGAATTACAAACATTATGATAAAAATGTTATATGGGCTCACATATTTGTAAAAGGAAAACACTGCTAAACACTCAAAAGGAGAAATCTGTGAGAACGAGTTCACCTCACATTATAAACATAAATCAACCCTAGATGGTTTATGAACTTCAGTATCAATAATAAAAATACCTTTTAGAACTCTGATTAAGGAGATATTCTTGAATAAGACAAAAAAGTATTGTTCATAGAAGAAAAGGCTGATAAACCTGACTATATTAAAAGTTAAGGAGAAAAAGTGAAAGGTCAAGTCATAAACTAAAAGAAGATATACGCAATACACATAACTAAGAAAGAATCAGCATCAAGAATACATACAAAATTCTACAAGTAATTTTTTAAAAATAAAAGCACAAGTAACCCAATAGAAAACAGACAAAAAACAAGAACATCCAATTCAAGAAAAACAAACAAAAAAAGAAAACACCCATGGTCAATAAAGAAGGCGTCAACATCATTGATGATCAAGGAAATGGAAATCAAACCAAAATGTGGTATCATGTGTATACCTACTTGATTAGTAAAAGTTTTGAAAACATGGCATGGGCAGCACCTGTGGCTCAGTGGGTAGGGCACTGGCCTCATACACCGAGGTTGGCGGGTTCAAACCTGGCCCCAGCCAAACTTTAACAACAACAACAACAACAAAAATAGCTGGGCATTGTGGTGGCGGCCACCTGTAGTAGTCCCAGCTACTCAGGAGGCGGAGGCAAGAGAATCGCCTAAGCCCAAGAGCTAGAGGTTGCTGTGAACTGTGACACCATGGCATTCTACTGAGGGCCATAAAGTGAGACTCTGTCTCCTAAAAAAATATATATATATATATATTTTTTAAAAGTATGGCAATACAAAGTTTTAGGGAGGATGCCAATCCATAGTATCACTTATACATTGCTAGTTAAAGTACATAGTGGTGAAATAACTTTGGAAAACAATCTGGCATTATCTCCTGAAGCTGAACATTAACTTACCCTATGATCTAAAAATTCCATTCCAAGGTGTGTATATAGCCAAGAAAAAGTGTTATACATGCACAAAATAGCAACTACAAAAATAATCATGGTAGTACTGTTCACAATAGCAAACAACTTAAATGCCCTTAAATCATGGCTTAGTCATCTAATAAATATCATATAGCAGTTAAAAAAGAATGAGTTACAACTTCATACAACATCATGTATGAATTTTCGCAATATGCTAAGTCCTCACTTAATATTATAATTAGATTCTTGGAACTGATTTTAACAGAAACAACAGATAACAAAATCAATTTTTTTCTCATCAATATTACAACAAAACATTATTCAAAGTCCTGCTAAGCAATGCTTCACTTGAAGTCACAGTTTAGTTTCCAAGAACCTATGGCAATAATAAGTGAATACTTACTGTATAACATTAGGACAAAAAAAGTCTCCGAAAGGTACATGACATATTATTTTATAAAGTTTAAAACAAAACAAAAAACACACTTTCTCAGGAATACATATAGACGCACAGAAAGCTAGGTAGTGCAGCATAAGAACACCAGTTGCTGCACTTGGAGGAGGCAGCCGCATGCAGAACAAATGCAGAAGTAAGATGCTGTCAAGTCAGCTGCAACATCTGTAATGGTGCTTGTAACATTATTAAAAATAAATAACGTGGGCCATGCCTAAACCAATGATGAGACTGTCCTGTCATAATGTAAGAATTAAATTTTATTTTTAATTTTTTGTAAGAATTAAAATTAACTCAAAATTTTTTATGATTAATTTGCACCCAACATCTGAAGTAGGTTTAAAAAAAATGAACAAAAAAAATGACAGAATTTGAAGCTAGGATTCAGATCCATTTCAGAAACTTAGAAAAAATCTTATACAATACTGAATGGAGGCAATTTTAGTATGCTCAAACTTATAATTTACATTTATTTAAACATAGGCAGATATATTTTATATATAAATAAGATAAACCTTTTGGAAAATAGAGAAATTTATAACACAAAGATGCTTTCACGAATATTCTAGTATATTTCTATTTTTTTCCTTTTTATTTATTTATTGAGATAGTCTCACTATATTATAGTTCTCAGTAGAGTGACATAGCATTGGGCTTAAGTGATTCTCTTGCCTTAGCCTTCCAAGTAGCTGGGACTACAGGTGCTCACCACAACACCTGGCTATTTTTTTGTTGCAGTTGTGTTTGTTATTTAGCTGGCCTGGACTGGGTTTGAACCCATCAACCTTGGTGCATGTGGCTGGTGCTGTAACCATGGTGCTAAGGGCACCAAGCCTATTTCCATATTTCTATGCTTGTTTGTAGGAGTCTTTTATAAAGATAAAATCATAGTTTACATAATTCTAAATCTCATTTGTTCATTTAACACTGTTATGTGTTCCTTCCATGCTGATTCATTTTAATAATTTAATATTTCAACATTTGTGTAAAATAATTTTTTGTTTTTGAGTCAGTCTTAAGCTGTCACCCTGAGTAGAGTGCTGTGGCATCATAGCCCACAGTAACCTTCAACTCCTGGGCTCAAGCAATCCTCTTGCCTCAGTTTTTTTCTATTTTTAGTAGAGATGGGATCTCACTTTTGCTCAGGGTGGTCTCAAACGCATGAGCTCAAGCTATCCATCTGCCTCAGCCTCCCAGAGTGCTAGCATTACAGGCATGAGCCACCGTGCCTGGCCTAAAATAATTTTCTTAGCTATTATTTTATTGATGGTGACAAGACTATTTCCCAGTTTTCTACTATTAGAAATAATTATGTGCTATACATCTTTGGGAACAAATAATTTTCTGCATTTTGTATTATTTCCTCAGGTTAGATTCCTAGAAGTAAAATTATTAATGAAAGGGCCTAGCACTGCATTAGTGAGTAGTTACTTCATAATAAGGGTAGTATATTATGTACATTGTATGCATACTGTACATGCCAGATACTGTTCTAAGGCTTTACATTGGTTCATTCATTTGATCCTCATATAGAACTCTATGAAGTAGATACTATTAACATCCCTATTTTACAGCTATGAAGAGGCACACAGAAGTTAAATAATCTGCCCTAGATCTCATAGCTTGAATTCCAACAATATGACTCCGGAGTCTATGCTCACAGCTACTATGCTATACTCTACTTTGGAGGGAGGGGAAAAAACAAAAAATAATGATAATATTATTAAATACAAATTCTCACTAAACTACACCTTGATGTTTTTGGTACTCTGATCCTCTAATCCTCAAAGAAATCAACTCTAGTGTTTTATCTATACCCTATACCTATAATGAATGCTATATCCATTAAAAAATAGAACATAAATCATTAGAATAAGTGTGGTATATTTGGCACCAAAAAAGAAAATGTGGCTAAATTAATTAAAATTCTAGCAATCTTATAAAAAACTATGCTTTATATTATCCCAAAGATTATTTTAACAAATGAAAATCCTTCCTTTTTCAACTGTTTTAAGGGTGAGAAGACTTAATTTAAAAAGTTTAACTTACCTTTTCGTACCCAATCTCCAGTATGAATATTTATAGTCACACCCACTAAATTACTACTTCGCTGTCTTTTTTCCCAGAGAAAATCAAGAGCTTTTCTTGCATATTCCTACAATTTTAAAAAACAAATACATATTTGAAGAACTGCATGTCTTTGACAAGTAAAAGACAGCTAAAAATCAAAGGCCTATAGCATATTTTAAGAACTAAATAAAATTAAGATAATTATTTAAAATATAAATTTCCTATAGAAATCTTGTCTCTTTTCAGCCAATTAGTAATAGTTAAGAATGACTCTGACCAAGCACAGCAGATCATGCCTATAATCCTAGAACTCTGGGAAGCTAAGGCAGGTAGATCACCTGAGTTTAGGAGTTCAAGACCAGCCTGAGCAAGAGTGAGACCCCATCTCTAAAAACAGCTGGGTATTGTGGCAGGCAACTGTAGTCCCAGCTATTCATGAGGCTGAGGCAGGAGAATCACTTGAGCCCAAGAGTTTGAGGTTGCTGTGAGCTATGACATCACAGCACTCTACTGAGGGCAATAAAGTAAAACTGTCTTCAAAAAAAAAATTACTCTGAAAATGCTCTTTAGCAGAAGTTATCTACTCTTGCAGTACACATTCACATTCACACATATTTATTATTCAACTGTATCAATTGCTGCCATAATTAGATGTACTTGTTAAAATAATTTCACACTTAAAGGCAAAGTGAAAACCTCCTCAGATACTCTTATTTAGAAAATTGGAAGAGAATTTCAGAGTTGGTATGCTACCTTTGAAATAGTCATTTCAGATTTTCATTTTTAAATGATATGCAAGTTTGTTAATAAAAAGTTAATAAGTCAACCAGGCTACTAAATATTTATTTGATAGTTCCAAACCTATAAATTTATGATAACATTTTTTCCTTTTATTTGTCAATTGGACACTAAATGAAGATGAGTTCTGATCAAATTCTTGGCTTTAGATTAAAAGATACTATGAAATATAAAAGCAAAGAGCATGTACAGCTGAGTTTCTAAATTAATTTCAGAGAATGATCCTATTTAGCATATCAGAAATACTTCTATAAAAGAAGAAATTGTTAATTTGTTACTCTGTAGATTAAAAATAGAGTATAAAATAATTCTAATTCTTCTTTTTTTGACCTCAAGCTGTCACCCTGGGTAGAGTGCCATGGTATCATAGCTTATAACACCCTCCAATTCCTGGGCTCAAGCAATTCTTCTGCCTCCACCTCCCAAGTAGCTGGGACTACAGGCGCCTGCCACAATGCCTGGCTTTTTTGGTTGCTGCCATCATTGTTGTTTGGCGGGCTTAGGCTAGATTCAAACCTGCCAGCTCAGGTGTATGTGGCTGGCACCTCAGCCGCTTGAGCCACGGGTGCAAAGCCATAATTTTAATTCTTAACTCAATCTATTTAGGATCATTCCTTTTAAGCAAACCAGGTTACAACCTAAATCATGGAATTTCAAAGCCAGAAAACATCATAAAGTTTATATCCTCTACTTTTATTTTACAGCTAAGAAAACAAGCCCAGTGAAATTAAAGATTTAACCAAAGTGTAAAATTAAATTATAGGACAACTAATATGAGAACTCAGATCTACGTATATATTAGACCAAAGGTCAGCAAACTTTTTCTGACAAGGACCAGATAGCAAAGATTTGGGGCACTATGGGTAATACAATCACTATCACAATTACTCAACTCTGTCGCTATAGCACAAAAGCAGCCACAGACAGAAAAAAACAGTTGGGCATAACTGTGTTACAAAAAACTTTATTTATAAAAATAGGCAGTGGCCAGACTAGACTCACAGACTAGTTTGCCAATCCTGTTTCAGAGTGATACTCTTCAACTGCATCAAGTTGCTTCTGTGACAATAAATTAATGCATATTCAACAAGTAAAAAAAATATCATAATTTTCAACAGATTTACTCATAAGCACAAAATAGCCCAAGGGAAAGAGTATGGGGCTTTGAATTCAGAAAGATGGATTTTAACTCTTCCCATTCACCTAGTAGCTGCACAGGTCTCTCAGACTCTTTGAACCTTATTTTCTCACCTGTCACTATATCAATATCTCAGAGAGTTTATAGTTCATATTAAATTAGAGAATATGCTAAAGTGTCTATACTTTTTAATGAAGAGAAAATATTAGTCAACAAAGTATAGAATAAAATTTTAAGTTTGAAAGATTAACCAAATATGATAAATCTATCCTCAGGTCATTTACATATACACAAAGACTATTTAACTTGTTTTCTTTATACTCAAATCCAATGTCATAGCTTCTATCTGGAAGTCTATGAAAAAAAACGCAAGGACACACTATTTCATGTAAGACATTTATAGTATCAAGAAGCCATCAAATTCACTTAAATAATGTAGCTAAAATAAATCTTGGAAGAAAACCTAAAAACTTATAGTTTGTGAACAAAGTATAAAGCTGAATTTAACATAGCTACTTAACAACTTCTGTTTTTGGCAATTAAAAACTATGTAAAGAAAGTTAGACAAAAAGTTCACTGAAATAACAGGAATTCTGCAGGGATAATCCTGAAACTTAAACAATAAAGAATAGGTATAAAGTTAACTATGCCTGATATCCCAGAGATCAAAGACTGTAAAAAGCCAACCTCAAATATTGTTGCTCCTGTGAATCGACTTAACGCTGCAAACTCAAGGATCAAGGTACCTGCACAAGCTGTACAGGTATCCGTCTCAGTTCCTGTCCGGGCTTCTGGTTTTCTCATGCCAAACTTTAAATTAATCTAAATACAATTAGAAGATTATCATTAGCAATTTTCAAGAGATAATGACTTCCTGATAAGAGATTACTTTAGATGAAGACTTTTCATAAAATCATAAAAATTGTCCCTAAGATAACACTGAAATTCAATCTGATAATCTTTGTGACTTTTTAGTTAACATCAAGGGAAATATATTCTGAGCACATAATATTCATGGAGTCAGTTTATATTCAGGTTGCTCAATATCCTCATTAACAATTATATCTTCTCCAAGAATATGGGGAGAGGGAGGGGAGGTTGAGTGGAGGGAGGGTGATTGGTGGGAACACGCCTATGGTTCATCCTATAAGGGTACATGTGAATTTCTCTAAATGTAGAATATAAATGTCTTAACACCGTAACTAAGAAAAAGACATGAAGGCTATGTTAACCAGTTGGATGAAAGTATTTCAAATTGTATACAGAAACAGTAGACTGTACCCCATGATAGTATTAATGTACACAGCTATGATTTAATAAAAATAAATAAATAAAAACAATTATATCTTCCCTAACAATTCTGTTCTCTGGACAGTCTGAATTAGTAAGTAGGAAAATAGAGACATGAACCAACCTTAAAATTAAGTTTAATTTAAAATTCATGAAGAACCTATATTGTATTACATATTAACTAGTTCTTCATAAAGAAAAAAACTTATTGTTATAATATGAAAGGAAATTAAAACTTTGTTTACAGGTTTTTGAAGCTTTAAAATATAGAGTGTATCATCTTTCTGAAAGGCTAACAACACAAGGAAATTTTTTCAAAGCAGGTATTTGTTTTACAATTCAAAGACAATTAAATAATACTACAATGTAAACCTGGATTAACTATACCAAACTGACCAAAACTGATTCAAATGATAATGTTTTTCAGCAACCCAACTAAACAACAAAAAAGAAGGCATATACCAAGGATTTAGTTCATAACAAACAAAAAATAATTAAATATAAAACATCAAAGTTATGTTCTCAGATTAGTTATTATTCAAATTCTTATATACAGAAGCACAAATAAATTTATATTTCAATTTATCTACAGAAATCATTTGCTAGGCATGCCTATTCCCTTAACAGTGTCCCATCAACAGATTCTAGGCATCTCTGAACAAACACCCCCTCAAACAACAACAAAAATGAAATGCAGGTGAGACATGGGGATTGACCACTATATGTTGTCTTCACTATTGTCATTTATCTTACTTCCTAAAATGTCACTTGAGGTATTTCCATTTGGGGTTAGCCTCTATCCCCACCCAAATTTATACTATAATTATCTCTACCATTTGTACTTCTGTTGGATTAACTAGTGTTAGCTAATTCTGCACCAACAACAAAAATGAGAAGTATCCCCTGCCTATATCCCTATCTTTTTTTTTGCTCACTTTGCTGCACTCAGTAGAGTGCCATGGCATCACAGCTCACAGCAACCTCAACTCTTGGGCTTAAGTGATTCTCTTGCCTCAGCCTCCCTCCTGTAGTCACTTGGGAGTACAGGCGCCTGCCACAACACCCAGCTATTTTTTTTAGTTGTAGTTGTCATCGTTGTTTGGCAGGCCCAAGCTGGAATTGAACCCGCCCCCAACAGCTCTAGTGCCTGTAGCCGCTGAGCTACAGGTGCCAAGCCTGTCCAGTAAATTCCTGAGTTAAAACCATTAACACAAATACTATCAATTATGATGTACATCTAAGAGAGATTGATTACACAAATTTTCACAGACAAAAGCAGTATTTACTGCGTGTACATAAGGAAGAATGGCAGGACAGTTATTTTCCTTTATAGTACTCCTCTAAAAAATAATTTAAAAAATTGTTGACACTTGAGAGAATAAGAAAATAATTGAAGTCTCTTTGTTTGCTCATAATGCTTATAGCATCTTCTATTTCAAAAATAAATTATCAGGCCAGGTGTGGTGGCTCACACCTATAATTCTAGCACTCTGGGAGATCAAGGCAGGAGGATCCTTTGAGCTTAGGAGTCTAAGACCAGCCTAAGCAAGAGCAAGACCCCATCACTAAGAAAAATCAACAAATTAGCCAGGCATTGTAGCAGATGCTTGTAGTGCTAGTTACTCAGGAGACTAAGGCAGGAGGATTACTTAAAACTAGGAGTTTGAGATTGCTGTGAGCTAGGATGCCATAGTACTCTAGCCTGGACACAAAGTGAGACTCTATCTCAAAAAAAAAAAAAATTAAGAAAAAGCTAAACAAATTATATGCTAATAAAAAAATTAACATTATGATTCCATTTTTCCTAATTAGCAAAAGAATGACAATACATGTACTTTGTATTATACAACAAGGATGTATAGAAGTAGAATCTTTCTGGAAAGCAATTGGGCAATAAGTACTCAAATCTTACAAAGCATTCCCTACTCTGTGACTTATTTCCTCTGCTAGTGATGTATCCTAAAGAAGAAACTTAAAAATGTATATAATGATGTTCATAGGAGAGCTACTTAAAATATCAAAAACTAAAAATTTAAATAAGAGATATAATTCTAGGCGATGCCCATAGCTCAGTGGGTAGGGTGCTGGCCACGTACACCAAGGATGGCGGGTTTGAACCCAGTATGGACCAGCTAAAACAACAATGACAACTACAACAAAAAAATAGCCAGGTGTTCTGGAGGGTGCCTGTAGTCCCAGCTACTTGGGAGGCTAAGGCAAGAGAATCACTTAAGCCCATGAGTTTGAGGTTGCTGTGAGCTGTGATGCCATGGCATTCTAACCGGGTCGACAGCTTGAGATTCTGTCTCCAAAAAAAAAAAAAAAAAAAGACGAGATATAATTCTAGTTTGTGTTATTAAAAAAAAAATACTAGTCATAACCCCTTTAAACTGACAAGTAAATCAATGGGCTGTGACCTCCAGTTTAAAAAGCACCATACCAAGCTATATCTTCTCCAAAGATGGCTAGAGGAAATGAGTCTGTTTTGATTTGACTTACATTGGCAAAAAAGTTATGCCAGATAATTGAGTTGGTGGGCCTAAAGGCATAGAATGAAAAAAAAAAAAAAAACTTCTAGGGCAGTGATTCTTAACCTTCCTAACGCTGCAACCCTTTAATACAGTTCTTCATGTTATGGTGACCCCCAACCATAAAATTATTTTTGTTGCTACTTCATAAGTGTAATTTTCCTATTGCTATGAATTGTGATGTAAATATCTAATATGCAGGATGTATTTTCACTGTTACAAAGGGGTTGTCACCCACAGGTTGAGAACCACTGTTCTAGGGGTTTGGGGGACTAAAGATGGTTCTGGCTGAAATGGATCAATGATTTCTCTACAGTATGAAAGTACAAAGAAGCATTAGAAAGTCTACTGTTCAACTATAAAGAATTCTGAATGTTAAAAGGGAGAGTCAGATAAACTTTTAAAAATAACTTGATAAAAATTATGTGTTTAGTAATAATCATTTGTCAAGTGCTCTGAAGCATAAACCAGAGAGAAAAGAGTAAGACAGGGATGTATAGTAGTTTAGGAATAAAACTGTATCCATCTCAATCAGCATTAACAGCAATCAGAAAAGAAAGAAAAATATTGATAGCACAGTGGTTATGGCACCAGCCACATACTGAGGGTGGGGAGTTTGAACCCGGCCTAGGCCAGCTAGACAACAATGACAACTATAAAAAAAATAGCCAGATGTTGTGGTGGGTGCCTGTAGTTCCAGCTACTTGGGAGGCTGAGGCAAAAGAATTGCTTAAGCCCAAGAGTTTGAAGTTGCTATGAGCTGTGATGGTACAGCACTCTAATGAGGAGGAAACAGTGAGACTCTGTCTCAAAAGAAAAAAAAAAGAAAAATATTTATAGAGTTTGGTAATGACTGAGGAATCTGACTTAGATAAGAGGGAGAAAGTAACAGTCTTAATGAAGGATGAAATAAATTAGAAGAGAGAGCTCCCTCCACTTCTATGGTTTCTTTCTCTCTCCTTTAAAGACTAAATTTTCTTAGGACAAAAAAGCAGCACAAAAAGCAGCACTACTCCTTCAGGTGGCTGACCCTGCTGCCACCTCTACTTTAACTACCAAGGAGAAGAAATCTCAAACTGAGTGGTCCCAACCTACTTACACCTACTTTCAATGCTTTCCCCACTTTATACTATTGCATTAGCTACATCCTTCAAAGCTCTTTGCACTTAATTCTCCTCAAGTTTTCCAGAACACCTCCGCATTCTGAAGCTCCGTTTTTAGCTTTTATAATACTACAGCTACATTAGGGTTCTCCTCCTAAATCTGAACAGTGTTCTTTTCAAAGGTTCTACTTCCTCCTCATGCCCCCCTCGTCCCATGTTCTCTCTATACCCTCTCCGATGAAGAGTTAACACCCATCTACTGGCACTGCTTCAACTGTGTCTTCTACACACATAATTCTGTAACTTCTAGTTTAGCATCTGTTTCTCCTAACCTAATTCTCACATCACTCAAATTTAAGTTAAATGAAATGTCAATATAAATTTGTTACATTGCTTTGGAGCATTTTTTTTTCCAGCCACAGGCAGGAGAAAAACAATAGGTCATTGCAAAAAATCATTTTGTAAAGCATAAAAGGAAGTATCTAAAGATGACCTTACTTTTTGAAATACTTACCCTTGGATAAGGAAGGCCACTGGTAGTGTTGAAAGCTGGTAAAAGCTTGTAACCTAACTGCTTTGCCATTTGAAGAAGTTCATCATTGTACCACTGCATGTGTTCACCTTTTTCTTTCAGCATGATTGCCAGGGAGTGTCCACCCAAAAGACCCCTAGGATCACAGAGATGAAACATTACTCACATCGTACAGATACTTAAAAGTCACCACCAAAAAGAGGGTGGGTATTTTGTTATCAACAAATTAGCAAACATAAGGAAAGACTACAGAAAAACTTAATTCTTAGTATTTGCTACCCATTTCATTGCAAACCATTAGAATTACATTGCCAACATAATTTTTTTAAAATCATATAACCACCTCAACCTCTATTGGATGTAAAGTGTTTGGCACTCTTAAATACCTTAAATGTTCTTAACATACTAAACATTACATTTATCTTAACAAATTTCAAATTTAAACTAATTATCTCACCATGAAATCTTTAATTCACTTAATATATTTAAAAGATAAAAAAACAACCCTTCAAGCTACATTAAGTGTAATAGATTAATAAAGTCTATGAAAAACATGTAACTATTTTTTATATTTATCTGAAGAGTAGACTCACACTGTCTGACAAAAAGAAATGAGTTACAGTAACCAAAGTAATTATAAAACTTAATAACATTGAAACTTGAATAAATCCTACAATTTCTTATCTTTAAATGTCCCAAGAGCAAGTCAAACTGTTTAGTTGAGAGGTAATCTTATAAATTCAGTTTCTTACTCCTTCTTCAAAGAGGTCCTTGGCTAAGATTAGCAAACTATGAGTTAGTAAAATAACTCTGATATAGCCAATAAGTGTTCAACCAATAGTCCCTCTTTGATTTGAGTCTATAGCTATTTCCACAGCCTGCTGTTGTCTGTGACTGATATAATGCAGCTCTTCCATACCCTGAGTCTCATAATACCCCAACTCGTATTAAAGTTATAGCTTTAGCATCTTTCATACTTACCCAAGAACTCTGATGTTTGTTTCAAAGACTGATACTACTACGTCATTATCTAAATTAACATCTCTTAAAACTTTTCTCACAGCATCTTCAAATTCTTTAGTTTTATTTAATACCTAGGAGAAGAAAATTATGAAATGAAGTTTTTTCCTACCAAGTCAAGGACAAATATCCTCAGAATTGAGCTACTAAAAGCAAGTTAGTATAATTTAAGACTCTGAAGAGTGACAATACAAAATATTTTCCTTAAGTGTATTACAAAAATGCAATAATGTCTAAAGATGAAAAATTAAGTGACTAAACATACAGTATTATACAGCATCTCTACACATTTCTTTTTCAAACACACTGAAATATCAGTAGGACTTTAAAACAATCATCATCACAGCTGCTACCAGATTCTTAATGACGTAGGAGCTACATGAGGTGAGCTCCTCTGGGATTTGGTTTCTAAGTCTATTTAAGAAAAAACCATCCTAGTCACCACAAGCCATTTTACAAGTTGCTTATTCTCAGAAGAAAGCATTTTCTTCAGGGCATGCTCAACTAATGCTAAACCATACACCGTCTTCATTTTTACCCCACTGAAGCCCCGTCCTCTAACTACAGAGGCAATATGATGTTACAGTCAAGAACATGGCCTGATTTGAATTCTCGTTCTTTCACTCACTACTTGTGTGATCCCAGCCAAGTTACTTCCGTTTCTGAGCCTGTTCTTTCATCTACAAAAAGAGAAAATACTTACTCTTATAGGTTGTTTTCTTAAATGAGATAATATATGTAAAATGCTTTTAATAAAGTTTCTGAGTTAAGTTCTTAAGACCATTACTATTATTTTACCATGCAAATCTAGAATCCTGACTAAACTAAGAACTCCGGATGTTTGCAATAAGCTCCAAAAAAAGGTTACTGTCATTACATACGCTATTTTGGTAAAAAGTCCAAACTAAGGCTGCATGATGAGATACTACTTACAGCCTAGATGTGTTAAAAGTACTTTTTCTTCACTTAAGTGTTTACTCTTTTTGTTAATAATATTTTATATATGCCTTTTTACTTGATTTGATACTTTCACTAAAAATTCTAATTTAGTGAATAAAAATGAAACATTCCAGAAGATTTTCTGCCTAAAATTAAAATCAAAGCAAAATTCAGGATTAAGTCTTGAGTAAAATATAAAACCTGAAAAAAAAATATATATATATAAAACCTGATTTTAAATGGACCATTTGCTTACTTCAATCTCTAAGACTATATAAATTGTGAACCAAAAAATGCAGATGCACATAGCCCTATCCTTTTAAGAATGGGGTATAACAGTTCTACTCTTCCCAATCTCCAGATACCTATACTTTTTAATATCACTTTCTTAATCTTACTGTTTTCCCAAGATCTACCTCCTGAGAATTTTCCCTCTTGAATTCTTCTAACTTGGAGTCAGGCTTCCTTCTACATATTTTAAGGTCCAACTTGCTTCTCTAACAGAAAAACAGCTTTATCCCCTTCTCTCCAAAATCAAAACCAATGAAGCAGTACCTTTTGTCTCAAACAATAAAAGTGGGAAGAGGGTTCTCTTTGTCCATAATCAACTAGAAAATTTACTCTAACAGTTACATTATTTAATGAGCTTCTTAAGCTCCTACCTGGTAACAAAGGATAATTTCAGGTATCATACTTTCCCCCCTTATCTTTAATTTTTTCAACATTTTTAAAAAAAGATTTCATGATAATGTTGAATTTAAAAATAAAGTTTTAGTGTTTGACTCCACTACAATCAACTGAAACTACTAATAGATGGCTGAAATTATGAATAGTTTAAAGGTCAAACTTATGACAACTGAAATTCTACCTAATATATTACATTTTGACCAATATCAAAACAGTAGGGTTGTGTGTAATGTTACAAGTAATAAGTCCTATTAATATTTTTAAATTACTATGTCAGTAAATAAAATATAATCACAAAGTAAAGGCAAAGAAAATTAGAAATAGTAATGCTTAGATTGACAAATGTACAAGATAACATTTCTTGTAAATGTAGGAAAAACTTTAACAATATTTTCATTTCCTCTAATTCTTCTGTTTAAATTAAACAGAAAAATACAATAAGGATGAAATTCAAAATCAATCTGTATTTTCAAAGCTATAAAGATATGTTTATATCTTTGATTACTTCCACTTGGAAAGAGAAATGAAAAATTTTATAAAGTATCATTTTTAAATATTTCTAAGTCTTTGTCAATTTTTCTTCTTGACTCCTCTTGTAGACAACATCAACAAAGAGGTTACTTATCTGACTCTAAACCAAAGATCAGTACGAAATAATATTTTATACAGTAGAACCTCTGTAAGTTGACCACCAAAGGGACTGGTCAACATACAGAGGTGGTCAATATAAAGAAATAAGACTACTGTACTGATACATACATGTGGTGCAAGTCCAGTCTGTGAAAATTAGGTCAATTTAAGGAGGTGGTCAATGTACGGAGGTGGGCAACTATGGAAGTTCTACTGTACTTAACAGGGATCAGTAACTTTTCTAGGCTCTTCTGAAGTGAAAACAGGGGCCTAGAGAAGATAAATGATTTGCCAAGGTCAACATTACATGGTCAACATCACTTCTGGTTATTTCCTGGCACAAGGAGCCAGTTTACTCTATGGCCTCATTACTCGAAAGTACAGACTGCTGAATAATATTACGCAACTTATTAGGAATCAAGACTCTTGGGCCCTGCATTGGATCTACTGGATCAGAATCTGCATTTTAACAAGATTCCTAGGCAACCTGCAGTACAGTGAAGTTTACAAAGCACTGCATTATTATACAGTGATTCAAAAAAGTTAGCATACATCAGAAACACCTGAAACTTGTTTAAAGACAGATCACTGGGTTTCACACCCAGAGTTTTTGATTCAGTATTTTGGGGATAAGATCTGAGATTTTGTACTTCTAACAAGTTCCAAAGAAATGCGCATACTGCTAAACCAGGGACCTTATTTTGAGAATCAATGCCAAAGTGTGTACTTGGTATACACTAAAGGACACAGCCGTTCTAATAGTTAATGGATACCCAATTAGCAAGGCCAAAGACTTCTAAATATGGAACATTATGCAGCATGGAACAACTTTATCTCCTTAACTGCTGATAATATTTTTAAAAACATGATATCTAATGGTCCATGATCATGCAAATCAACTAAGAACTTATAGAGAAATGATGGGGAACCTGCCATATGAAAAGATAAAGCCAAGATGACCAAATGAAAAACAAATTAAGTACACCTATAGTCTTTTGTAACACATAGTTTCTGCTCCTCATTTATTCCGCAGTACCAAAACAGAGCTAATATGCATAACCCAGCTATAATTACAAATATCTTTTATTTATTTTTATAGACACAGAGTTTCATTATGTTGCCCAGGCCAGTCTCAAACTCATGACTTCAAATAATCCTCCTGCTTAGCCTACCAAAGTGCTGGGATTATAGGTATGAACCACCATGTCCAGCCTATGGTTACAAATAAAAAACACTATTTACATGGAAATCTATGCCTCCCAGGATAGTCTGTGCACCTTTTTCTTTTTCTGTATCATATGCAGAAAAGTTAGGGCCATGAGACTAAAAACAGGAATGCAATATTCTCCCTTTCTCATAGTTACACAGTTTGCACATTCCATTAATCTCTGAAAAATGAAGTCATGACTTTCAAAACTCTGACCTAGCTAAAAAAGGCTAACCAACCATGGTTTTTTCAACTATGGCTGCATTTCAGAACCAAAGAAAAGTTTTCAAAAAATAAATAATGATGTTCAGCCCTACTCCAGAACAATTAAATTAGAATAACTGGGAAGGTTTTTTTTTTTAATTTCAAAGGTGATCCTCCTAAGCTGCTAGTAAGAGAATCTTTGTCCTAATTTTTTTTTAAATGATCCAGTAAAAGAAGATAGAAACAACATTAAGAATAAAAGTCTGGGCTCGGCGCCTGTGGCTCAAATGGCTAAGACACCAGCCACATACACCTGAGCTGGCAGGTTCAAATCCAGCCCGGACCCGCCAAACAACAATGATGGCTGCAACCAAAAAATAGCCAGGCGTTGTGGTGGGTGCCTGTAATCCCAGCTACTTGGAAGGCAGAGGCAGGAGACTCACTTGAGCCCAGAGTTGGAGGTTGCTGTGAACTGTGATGCCATGGCACTCTACCCAGGGCAACAGCTTGAGGCTCTGTCTCAAAAGAACAAAAACAAACAAACAAACAAAAAGAATAAAAGTCGGGGGCGGCACCTGTGGCTCAGTGAGTAGGGCACTGGCCCCATATACCAAGGGTGGCAGGTTTGAACCTGGCACCAAACTGCAACAACAACAAAAATAGCTGGGCGTTGTGGCAGGCACCTGTAGTTCCAGTTACTCAAGAGGCTGAGGCAAGAGAATCAACTAAACCCAAGAGCTGGAGGTTGCTGTGAGCTGTGACACTATGGCACTTTACCAAGGGTGAAAAAATGAGACTTTGGCTCAGGAAAAAAAAAAAAAAGAATAAAAGTCTGAAATAAAGAAAGAAGAAAAGCCTGGTTCCAAAAAATTTCTACCACCCAACAACCCAAGATTTTTATTCTCTACCCAAAGATTTTTTTTTTTTTTTTTTTTTTGAGACAGAGTCTCAAGCTGTCGCCCTGGGTGGAGTGCAGCGGCATCATCGCTCACAGCAACCTCTAACTCTTGGGCTCTAGCAATCCTCTTGTCTCAGTTTTTCTATTAATACCATGTTTCCCCCAAAATAAGACCTACCCAAAAAATAAGCCCTAGCAGGATTTCTATGCATTTGTTAAATATTAGCTCTATCCTGATAATAAGACCTATTATCGGTCTTGTGATGGGTACACTGCATAGCTACGCCATGCATTTTGGCGCAGAGCTGGTAAGGAAGACTGGAATACCTTTTATCTGCCACAGCTCCTTTCTCTAAGCTGTTTGCAATTGTGCAGGTGCATGTGTGGTAACCGTGATCACAGGCATTCTTTTGCACACATGCAAATGGCTAGGGGAAAGGACTTCATGCATCACTAGCACTAGCCCCACCAACAAAGTTGGCTCCTCCTGTCAGGTTCCAGAAAAAGATGGCTTAACTGTATTTGAATAAATGTAGATTGTTGTATTCTACTTAATAAAAATAAGACATCCCCTGAAAATAAGCCCTAGTGTGTCTTGAGAAAAAATAAATGTAAGACAGTGTCTTATTTTCAGGAAAACACGGTAGTAGAGACTGGGGGCTTGCTTTTGCTCATTCTGGTCTCAAACTCGTGAGCTCAAACTATCCACCTGA
>CAUYTI010129639.1:0-29206 GCA_963575145.1 Galago senegalensis
GATTGTTCCCAGGTGGGAGTTTGGGGAAGCCCTCTTTGTGGGCTGGTTTGCTGGATTTTGCCTTCTGCTAGGAGGATGTCTGCTCAGCTGTGCAGCCTGCTCTGGCCAAGCTCCTCTAGCTTCAGGCCACTATGTGGTGGCTGAGATGCAAGATCATTGCCAAAAACTGGAGATGAAAAGCACCAATCTGAAAATCTAAACCAGGACAGACCAGTGGTGTCTACTCTTCGGGAGATGCCGGTTCAGCACTCGAAGTGGTAGGATTTCCTGCGACAGTCACCATTCACTGTGCTTTTGATTTTCTGAAATGTATTTTTCCCCCTGTGGCTACTAATTTCTCAAACTATACTTTCTCTATAAGACTGGTAAACTGCTTTCATCTTCTGCACTGACAGCAAAACCAATTAGGTCTTAATAGTAAGTAACAGTAACCATACCCATCACTGTGGATGAGTTTGTTCAATTTTAAAATAGGCTCCATGATTGCACAGAACTGGAAAACGAAACATTAGTTAGTCCTCATGTATCTTTGAAGGTATTACTCATATGGAAATGAATCATTTTGGAAATCATTTACTTCTTTCAGATGTTTAAGATAATCCATTACAATAAAGCAAAGGTCTTGTTGCATATTTATTTAAAAGTCATATTATCTAAGAAGATGGCTAGCTCTTTAAAAAGCCTTAGAGGTGAGAGACGTGGGATACATCATCTCCTTCTGAATCACAGACCCCAGTGCTTCTGTGGAGACTTTTCCAAAAGTCAGCCATATCCATCATACCTTCTTTGCTACCGAGAGGGCACACTCAGGCTCTTTGCATGATTCACATAGAATCTGCCACACAAATGTGCTTCTGCTTCTGTGTCCCGTGCTCTGGGTCTGATGCCCCATGTGCACACCTGCTCCAGCTCTGAGCAGCCCAGGGGCCCTGCAGTGTTGGGAGGGAAACTCTTGGGACCTGGACCTTGCCTTGATCACACTGCCAGGTTGTAGTCTGGAGCCCTTCATTTTACTTGCACAATGAAAATATTTCATCTTTTTTTTTTTTAATCAATAGTACATACAGTCCAAAAAAGAACTATTCACAATAAACTGCTGGCTTGGGGATATCTTCATGAAAGATTTTATATTTGCCTGGTACACGGTTCGAATAAACACTTGTGTTTGTGCCAATCGGGAAAATTAACTGAACAATAAATGACACCAAAATGAAGTATTAGGCAATATGTATCTTTGTTTTAGGGGAAAAAAAACACTGAATTTTTTCCCACCCACAAACACATGGAAAGTGCAGAAACCAAAGTTAATCTAAGCAATGTATTTGCATACTTTTACAAACAAGACAAATTAAAACAGAAACATTCAGAATTTAACCTGATTAAATATTTAGTTCAGTCCTGAGCTTTTGCTTTTTAATTCAACATAGATAAAGCAATAACAAAGAAAGAAGATTTTAAATTTATTTGATTTGCATGCTACAGAGATTCAGCTGAACTTTGTTCATTTGGCTAGTAATATTCCTTTGTACCAGTAACACTTAAGATTCTGATATACAAAATTGTAATAATATACTGATAATTCAAACTTGAGAACTAAATATTACATTCTTTTTACCCTGTGCAGAATAAAGTCTACTTTTTAAAAATAGTATTTATAATATTAAAATTCATATTTGTCCATATGGTTTTGTGATCAAGTTATTAAAATGTTTCATCACTGTGAATCATGTGGGTTAGTACAAATATGACAGGATTATTAAAAGTTGCCTGTAAATACATAACACTATTGCTGAGTTTTAAACTGTGGCAAAAGAAATATTTAAAATAAGTCCATCTCTCATGTTAGAAATGAGCACTTTTTGTAAAATAAAACCAAAAACATCTTGGTCACAACTGTTTACTACCGGCCTGAGACAGATTTTATTCTTTAATACTTGTCTGAAACTTTTTGTATTACAAAAAGTTAACAGCCAATCTGATGAAGATTTATAAAGCTGTGAATATTCCAATATAACCTCTTCTATGTCAGACATTTAAAATGGCCAGAACCAAACTATATATTAAACAGAACATAAATAAGGCCGTAAATAAATAAATGAAGAAAATAAAATCGTACGGTACAACTACACATAATTCTATAAACATTTTTATGGTCAAACTAAGAAGCTGAGAACAGCTGCCCTTCATTTATCTCTACTTTAAATAAACTTCTGTCTTTCACATTTGACCTTGGTAAGGGCGAATGGTGCTCTTTGTTTCCATTTTCCTTGGTTATCTGAAAGAATGACCAGGGCAGCCTTGAAGGATGACGCTCAGCCAGTCACTAGGCTGATGTTTGTTCAGAGTAGTGTCATGTCCAGTTATGTCTTCAAAGAAATGGATACAGAAGTAGTGGGACATTTAGGAAAACATAAAGTTCTAGGCTCAGAAATTGCTTACTTTGATTCAGTTAAGGTGAACTTTCCAAAACAAGACAGATAAAAATCTTGTCAATCAGGATTCTAGATTAGGAAGGGAATTTTTTTTTCTATAAGGGGCCAATTTAAGAAAATTCTGCATTTCTTAAAAAAGAAATTGATTTGGTTTGCTCCCTATGATGGCTAACCAAAAATTGCTTCTTCTAGTACAACAAACTGCATAAAAAATGTGGTTTTCAATTGCCTAAACACTTATGTATTTTTAAAGCCTTTATGCTGGCAGCAGCTACACAGAGGGTTTGTTTCTTTTGAAAAGTGCCAGGGCTCGGTGAGCTAAAATTCTGAACTGGAAGATGCAATAGCCAATTTCTCTCTCTCATCTCGCACAAATGATTCAGCCTATACTTCAGATTAATAATTTCCCCAGACACATTCTTTTCCTTTAGCCTCCTGACTATTTACCATAAATTGTATATAGGGCCCCTAAAAATGACAGCTGCGAGGTAATTTCTAATAAATGTTTAAAAAATCTGTTTGATGAACTATTTTTAAAAATTATTTTTGGCAATTTTGATTTGATCAAGATCATCTTCCCTCTGCTCTGGGTCTCTCCAAATGAGTCCTGACCCATCTTCTTCCATGTCCTGTGGACTATCTGATCTCAGAACACAGGGCCAACACGGCATCATCCTCCTATCTAGGGCAAAACGCTGGTGTGAGCCAGAAACTCACATCTGGATATGTGCAAGTTCAGGTGCTATAGATGAAGAAGCCACTCATTTGATGAATTCAATACAGTGTGTTTTGGGGAAGTGGCACTTCCCTCTCCCCTCCCTCCACTCTCAGTGACATGGCTTTCAAGATCTGGAGTGTAGCCAGGAGCCTTGCTTCCTTTGCATCCTTATATCCCAGACTCAGTATTTTATATCATAGGTTTTTTTAAGCAAATATAAAAGGACAGAAAAGGAAATTGTTTTAAGGAAACCAAGTGTCCCAACCTAGGTGCAGGAAATGAACCCAGTGCCTGTTTCAAGGGACTGTGGACTCTAAGCTTCATCCTACACTTGTGTGGAGCTCTGAAAGAGCTGCTCTGGAGTACAAAGATGTCCCACGGCTCTGTTGCCATTGTCACAGTCTGCTCACAAGAAAATAGAGGAAAAGCTAAACCACCTTCTCAGCAGTCAGCTCTGCAGAGCAGGCCGCTTGGCACTACCTCTACTCTGTTTTTCCATAATATAGTCAGTTTGCAACACATGCAGACTGTGCAATACTGGTGTACCAGATCATCCCATTTCTGTTACCTGATTTTTCTTCTCTTCTTAAGGATATAAGAATTACATTCAAGGTACTTTACAAATAGATGTGTGGAAAATCTGACACGAAATAAAATTCAAGAGTTGACGGTTATTTTACCAAAAAAAAAAAAAATCCCTAGAACCCCAACCAAACAAAACAAACAAACAAATGTTCAGTCTTTTGCCCTCCCTCACCAAGTGAACAGGTGAAAAAATACACTTCTTAAGTCGTGTGATCAGACGTCGTCAGCCGGCAGGGCTGGGATGCTTATCTTCGCTCGGGTGAAGTAGGCAATCTTCTCCCTAGAGCGAGAAATAAACCAGCCTAAATATGATAGGGAAGATACTCTGAGACCACAAGCATCATCCCCAAGGGTGGCAGCGATGTCTCTGCAAGCCGGGACGTGTCTTTTCCTCAGGCAGAACTCCATTTAGTACCAAGAGGGTCTCTGCCTGCACCCAGCAGAGCAGCATCTCTGCTTATCGCAAATCACCTTCAGACCAGGCCAGTGCGTCCCCTTCTGGCATTTCCAGTATAAGATGGTTTTTAAGTCATTACAGGTTTGATCTGGGTACAGGTGTTGCTAAACCAGGAAGTATAGGATTCAAAATCCCTCATGGAAATTTCTCAGTGACCTCGCAGTACATGATGCCAGGAAAATTCTGTAAAACGAATACCCAGCTAAGCAGGGACAGCCTGACCAGGGCCACCGAGGCTCCGAGGAAGGGCCCCGGGGGAACCTGGCTGCCCGACAGGTAAAGACTGTGCTGCGTCCCGAAGCAGAGAAGCTGAACAACCCGACAGGCAGATGCTGAGAGCGACAGAGCCAAGTGGATCTGGGGTCCGGAGAGTGGTTAAGACAATATGATTTTAGGACTGAGAGCAACATGTCTATTTGTCCACAAAATGTCACATCAACACACATTTGCTGAGGGTGCAGGTGGGCTCGTTGGTAGCTGGAAGGAAGATTATAGCATTGGCCCCCCTGTGAGGCAGTGTCCAGGAGGACAGAACAGGCTAGAACCAGAGCTGATGGGGACGCCCCGGAGACTAAGACAAAGGGACAGAGGAAAAGGGCCAGTCAGCACAGTTTGGACGTTGAGATGAGAGCAATTTCTGTGGAAAAGTGTCCCTTAAATTTGCTCAATTCCACAAGACATTTCATAAATAAAAACTGACAATGGCAGGAGCATGGACTGATGAACCCACCAGTCAGCCTCACTGGTTTCTCCACACCTGACCTAGCCCATCATTTGCTTTCAGCCTGGAGTCCCTCTCCTGGTCCCCTCACCACGTGAAAGCACCTTCCACACCTCGTATGGTCTGAACCCAGCCCTCCCGGCCCTCCCTGGCAGGCTGTCGGCTGGCAGCTCCCCTCGTGCTACCCACTGAGACTGTTGCTTCTGTCCTCCTGCCTTGATGCCCTGCTTAAAACCACTGTCCCCGGCGCCGTCAGGACTCCACATGGGCTCAAACTCTTGCACCCTCTCCTGCCGGCAGCTGCAGCCCCAGCCTCTGCGCTTCCCTCAGGTTCTTTTTCGTGGCTCTTTCCACTTGGCGCTGTGGACATTTGGTTACCAGCTTTCCTTGCAGACCAGCATGGATTCTTTGCTGCATCTCAGGGCCTAGTATGGTGCTGGACAAATGTCTGTAAAGTGAGCCAAAGATATATGACGTCTGCACCACTTTATATCCTGTGCCAAGATTTCTCAATGAGAAAGCGGTGGTGGCTCACACCTGTAATCCCAGCACTCTGGGAGACTAAGGCTGGTGGATCCCTTGAGCTCAGGAGTTCAAGACCAGCCAGGGCAAGAGCAAGAGCAAGACCTCATCTCTACCAAAAATAGAAAAACTAGCCAGGCTTGGTGGTGGGCACCTGTAGTCCCAGCTCCTTGGGAGGCTAATGCAGGAGGATTACTCGAGCCCAGGAGTTTGAGGTTGCTGTGAGCTATAACTCCATGGTACACTACCCAGGTGACAGAATGAGACTCCTTCTCAAAAAAAAAAAAAAAAAAATTAATAAAAGATTTCTCAATGACATGTGCTGACTGCACTAGGAGCTGGTGACACCTGGGTTCTTGGTGGCCAGGCTTTTACCAGCCTTTACCTCTGCAGGCAAACGGAGAATAACATATTCAAGCTGGAGAACAGAGGATTTCTGTGAGTTCCAGCATAATGAGATGACCCGAGGACAGCCCCAAAGCTGTCCCAGTGGGGAGCTGCTTACCTGAAGGACTGCACCTGCCGAGGCACCTTCCGGCTCTGCTCCCGCAGCCGACACACGTCCTTGGAGGCTTGCCTCATCAACTTCTCTGCGCTCAAACCTTGCTTCTGCTCTTCTTTGGACTGTTCGGCCTGGTGAAAGGAATAAATACGCAGGAAACCCACTGATTAGAAGTCCCTGAAGACATCCTATCAGGCAGGGGAGGGGACACTAGTGGAGTCAGAGGCTGGGGCAGCTGAGCTCACACGAGAGGACCCCTCCAGTGGACACTGTCTTCCTCCCGCAGCCTCCTCAGGGCACGCTGCCATGACAGGATGTAGCATGTGGCACCTTTAGTGAAGGCTGCCGGCCACGGCAGGGGCAGACGGGAAGATGGAATAGACGGGGCAATTGGAGTAACGGAAATGCTCGGGAAACTTGGAACACTGGTGTCTGCTGCTCTCTGTAGCTCAGAACAAAGGTTGGGCTTGGAGGGAAACTCAGGTCAGAGGCCACCAGGCGGCACAGTGAGGTGGAGCAAATGCGGCTCAGCTGAAGGCAGTAGCCTCAGCTGCCGTCTAAGGTGACAGACAGTCCATACTGGGGTCCTTTTGGACCTGAAAGCCCAGCTGCTTCTGTTATAACGTAAGCAGTTATAAACTTTGGAGGGAGATGAGGGGACTGGTGACGGCAAAGGAAGGCTTAAGGATCGCATTTCCCTGTGTGCCTGCTGTTCAGACACCTTCAGGGCCGGGAAGACCAACAGGCTGAAAAGACAGGACAGAGACAAGAGCTTCAACGATTCAAAGCCCAACTAGCGACACTGCAATTCTCCTCCCAGGAATTCACGTGTTAGGACCACTACTGTGACCAGACAGGCACAGAAGTACGTGCAGAGATGCGGGTGGCCACGTCACTTATTACTGAAAATCTGGGGCACTGCATTAGAACAATTAAATAATTACAATATACGCAGGGGATACCTTAAACATAATAGCAACATTTACTAATACGGAAAGATGTCCTTCAAGTATTTCTAGAGTTAAGTTGGGGGAAAAAGCAAATTTCAGACCGACATTATCCTTGTAACTATTTTTGGGTAACTCTCCCGTGTTACATACACCGAGCACAAAACCTGGCTGGAAAGGCCTATGCCAAACTGCCAGCCTGGCGGCTTCTGATGAATGGGTATCCAAGGGGGGATTCTAGTTTGTGCTTTATATGAATTTGTTAACATAAGCCTGTGTAAAGCATTTTTTAAATTTTTAAAATATTTTCAAAGCAAAAGACCCTAAAATTACTTCAAGTTGGAAAATAAAAATGCTGTGGTACGTTTAGGAAAGATGAGACAATATCAAAATTATTTATTCAGCAGCCTTCAGTGGAGTATCCTTGGTATTTTCCTAACAATCTACTTGGTATCTTCTCATTCTTTTTTACCACAAGATAGTTTTTCCAGATTATTTTTTATTGTCCTCCACCTTTGAAAGGATTTTATCTATAGAAAAGCAGGTATATCCATCCATCCATCCATCCATCTATCTATCCATCCATCCATCCATCCATCCATCCATCCATCTATCCATCCATCCATTCATCCATCTATCTATCTATTTTTAGACAGGATATGGCTCTGTTGTCTAGGCTGGAGTGCAAAGGCATGGTCATGGTTCACTGTATCCTTGAACTCCTGGGCTCAAGTGATCCTTTCTTTAGCCTTGCAAATAGCTAGGACTGAAAGCATGTACCACCACACCTGATTAATTTTTCTCATTTTTTATAAAGATAGGGTCTCACTATATTGTCCAGTCTAGTCTCAAACTCCTGGCCTCAAGCAATCCTCCTGCCTCAGCCTCCCTAAGTGATGGGAGTACAGTCTTGAGCCACTACACCCAACCCTAGCTACTTCTATTTAAGTAACAATTCTCTCATGATTATTTTGCAATGATGAGATAACTCAGTTGTCAGTTGGAGCTTCTGAATTGCCATAATTCAAGTTCAAAAGGGACACGTGATATATGAGTTACCCTGTGAAGTCTTACTGATAATAAATGTATGATTTTTCATTAGGTCCTAGTGGAGGAGGTACTAACATAGCACACAGAGAGAAGTGATGCCCACCATGCTGTGTTGTATCAAATTACTAGATTAATACTAGATTAATTACTGCTATTCAAATTATTGGTAAATTACCATAAGGAAAAAAAATCAACCTTTATGTTGCTGACTGACTCATGAACAACTGGGTAAATTAGGAAAAGCCAGAGAAGGAACGTACATGCTGGATTATATATATACACCAAGGGAGCTAGGTTTGAACTTGGCCCAGGCCAGCTAAATAACAATAACTGCAACAAAAAATAGCCAGGTGTTGTGGCGGGCACCTGTAGTCCCAGCTACCTGGGAGGCTGAGGCAAGAGAATTGCTTAAGCCCAAGAGTTTGAGGGTGCTGTGAGCTGTGATGCCATCGCACTCTACTGAGGGCAACAAAGTGAGACTCTGTCTCAAAAACAAACAAACAAACAAACAAACTCTAACTCACTTTTCTTGCCTAGAAATGTATCTTATCAAATCTGAAATAACACAGGTTCCCAGAACCCTGTCCTCAGCCCCGTCTCCTGGTCAGTGAGCATGGGTCTACCTTCCCCTGCCGGGTCCTGCCAGGCATTCCCTCCAAGTAGCCTAATGGCCACTGTCGTTTTCAACAACTAGCACTTCTGTGCTGACTAAAAATGACTTTGACATTTTGTTTTGTTTTGTACAAGATAAGACTGACCGTGGAACAAATGAAGATATTTCCATCCTTCCTGAGTAAGAACACACTTCACTTAAGACTATTCACCTGGCTCGGCACCTGTAGCTCAATGGCTAAGGCGTCGGCCACATACACCAGAGCTGGCGGGTTCAAATCCAGCCCAGGCCCGCCAAACAACGACGGCTACAACCAAAAAACAGCTGGGTGTTGTGGCGGGTGCCGGTAGTCCCAGCTACTGGGAATGCATGGCACTCCACCCACAGCTTGAGGCTCTGTCTCAAAAATAAAAAAAGACTGCATTTGTCTGTGTTTTTATATTTATATCTGGATCCACATCTATATCTTTTGCCACTTTTGCCAAAATTTTAGATGACAAAATAGATCGCAGAATTTCCATCAGCTGTTAATAATTGATAGTAGCAGTTAAATCTCGATGCTGAATACTTCATGGTAATTGTTAAGATTTATTTTGTTGAATGAGGTATTATCAGTATCTTTGACATAATTTTTTTTATAGATTCTAACTTTTACCAGTGCTAACATCTGTATTATTTAAGCTTTAAAAAAGACTAGCACCTTGGCGTTTTGACAGGGAAAACAACGGGAGGAAGAAAAGGAAAACTCTGCTTTGGGAGCGATCTGAGCCTCCTCTGGAAGAGCACCAGGCCTCTGTCGGCGGGCCTTCCCCCTCCTGACAGGTCATACTAGACGCCTGGTTCATGAGGACAGAAAGCCACTTCTTATGCCCCAGACTCTCGAAGGACGTGATTAACCTCTGGTTTACATCATGGGCACCTGATCCACCAGAAGGATCCAGTGGTTTACTTACAGTCGTGTTAAAGAGTCAAACAAAATAAAGAACAACCCAGTCTTACTTTACAGTCCTGAGCTTCCTAAGGGGGTTGTACAAAACACATAGACACTAAATAAGGTTTACTTTTTATTTTGAGCTACAAAACAGACTTTCAGCCCCGAAGGAGAGGGTTATGGAGTGTGACCCTCAGACCCGAAGGCTTTCCCTGAAGAGGGAGGCAGACCCTGAGTGTGCTGCTGGCTTGAATCCACTGCCTTTCCGGGAGCCATATTTTTTATGTCAATTGGCAGGCTCTTTGCTCATCGTTAGGCATTTTATGACTGTCCTGCTGAAAATCTCACCAATCCCTAACACCACAGGGAAACTGTGGAAATGAAAGGGTGATGTGTGAATGCATTACAAGTGGATGGGGAGTGAGAAGGAAGAGGTAAGTCAGTGGCAGTTGAGAAAAGGCACACAATTCAAATGGTCTGTGTTTTCACTCAGCTAGTTACTGCACGTTCAGTGGTGCAGATTTGCAGAGGCTGAGTAACATGACCAAGTCTGCACTGACGACTTCCTTGGGTTCCCCTTTCCATCTCCTTGTCCTAAGTGCCATTCAAGGATTTCTTTAGTGTAGAAGAGAAACAAGAAGGGCCAAACTACAACTTGAGCTTTATCTCAGAAATGAAAACAGTGAAAGCTAAACATTTGTACCCTTGTATCAATCTGAAATTAACAACAAAAATCATCCGACGAGCCCCCCACACTTTGGGTACTCATAAACAGCAAAGAACAGAAATCCTACAATGAATGACAATTTTTAAAAAGCTTTAAAAAACAGTGTATTTTTTACAATTGTACTTTTTTTTGGAGACAGAATCTTACTCTGTCGTCTTGGGGTGAAGTGTCATGGCATCGTCAAAGCTCACAACAAACTCAAACTGTTGAGCTCAAGTGATCCTCCTGCCTCAGCCTCCCAAGTAGCTGGGACTATAGGCACCTGCCACAAAGCCCAGCTAATTTTTTCTTTTTTTTTTTTTTTTGGAGACAGAGCCTCAAGCTGTCACCCTGGGTAGAGTGCCATGGCATCACAGCTCACAGCAACCTCCAACTCCTGGGCTCAAGCGAGTCTCCTGGCTCTGTCTCCCAAGTAGCTGGGACTACAGGCACCCACCACAATTCCTGGCTATTTTTTGGTTGCAGCCATTATTGTTGTTTGGCAGGCCGAGGCTGGATTGGAACCTGTCACCTTAGGTGTATGTGGCTGGCGCCTTAGCTGCTTGAGCCACAGATGCCAAGCCAATTTTTTCTATTTAGTAGAGATGGGGTCTGGCTCTTGCTCAGGCTGGTCTCAAATTCCTGAGCTCAAGTGATCCTCCTGCCTCAGCCTCCAAGAGTGCTAGGATTATAGGTGTGAGCTACCACACCCAGCCAACACTTTTACTTTTAAAAGAATGCCGAATGCCGTAATCTTGTTTTTCAAGCAGTGTTAGACAAACTGCTTAGATCTGCCAGTGTCCCCTCTTGTGGGGAATGCTGACTCAGGGGACCTAGAAGGAGCCTCCTTTAAGCCATCGTCACTCACACTGCCCGCTGCCTTTCCAGAGAGCCCCTCTTTAGAAACCATCACAGCTCCCCATTGCTTAGGCACTCAACAATCTTGCCTCAACCTACCTTATCTCCAGTTGGGTAGGACACAGAAAAGGCACAAGAGCTACAAAACCCCAAACTTTCATAGATACACCCCATGTTCTTTACTATGAATTTTCAGCTTTATTTTTGGCACCAAAGTCCTTAACCTGTTTGGAGTTGATTTTTGTGTATTAGGCGCAGATCTAGCATCACCTTCCTCCAGATGGGGGATCTTTTTTACAGTCTCACTGATACCACGATCCCTCCCCACCTTACCCACTGGCCAACGCAGCACCCCATCACACAGCAGTGCTCTGCACACACGGCTCTGCTGTTTCTGAGCTATTTCATGCCACAACCCATCTCCTGATCTCTTCATCCTTGTCTGATGACGTTAGCAGTTTAATAAATCCTGATTTCTTTTTTGTAGGGCAAATCTCTCTCCTTGTTTTTCTTTATCAGAAGTTCTTTTTTTTGGAGACAGAGCCTCAAGCTATCAATCACCCTGGGTAAAGTGCCGTGGCTCACAGCAACCTCCAACTCCTGGGCTCAAGCAAGTCTCCTGCCTCAGCCTCCCAAGTAGCTGGGGCCACAGGTGCCCACACAATGCCCGGCTATTTTTTGGTTGTAGCCATCATTATTGTTTGGTGGGCCTGGGCTGGATTTGAACCCGCCACCTTAGGTGTATGTGGCTGGTGCCTCATCAGAAGTTCTTTAGCTATTCTTTGGCCTTTATTTTTCCTTTAACTCTATCAATATTCATGAAGAACTATGTGGATATTCTATTTGGAATTACATTGACTCTACGTACATTTTAGGAAGAATCAACCACTTCCACAATAAATTGTGTGGCAAATTGTGGCCTGCCATCTGTTTTTGTAAATAAAGTTTTATTAGAACACAACCCCAGTCACTTATTTGCATCTTGTCTATGGCTGCTTTGGTGATAAAATGGCAGAGCTAAATGCAGAGACTGATAGCATGTGGCCCACAGCCTAAAATATTTATTATATGGCCCTTAGGAGGAAAAACTTGCTGAACTCTGCTCTGTGTGAATGTGGTATATTTCTCCATGAATTTGTGTTCTCACATTTCTTCCAGTGAGGTTTTGTAATTGTCTCTACCTTGTACTACAAATTTTTGTTAATCCTTGAAATATGAGATTTTTTAATACTGCTGTGAATATTATCTTAATTAAATTTCCTCCTTGTTTCTGGTTGTTGTACAGAAATGCAACAGACTTTTATATATCATTCTTCTATACCCATCTTGCTAAACTCTCTGAATATTGGTAATATTGGTACAGGGTTTTTATTTCTTTTTTAATATTTATTTATTTAGAGATAGAGTCTCACTTTGTCTCCCTCAGTAGAGCGTCATGGTGTCATAGCTCACCACAAACTCTTGGGTTTATGTGATTCTCTTGCCTCAGCCTCCCGAGTAGCTGGGACAAAGGTGCCCAGCACAACACCTGGCTATTTTTTGGTTGCAGCTGTCATTGCTGTTTAGTAGGCCCGGGCTGGGCTCGAACCCACCAGCTGTGGTGTATATGGCTGGCACCCTACTCACTGAGGTTTTTAACGTATGCAATCGTGTCATCTCTGACAAACAACTTCATTTGCTCTTTTTCATCTTTCTGCTCCCACTTTTCCCTGCTGTACAGTACTGATTAGAACTCCTGATACGATGTCAAACAGAAGAAGGCTGGATGTCTTGTGTCCGATTTTAAAGGAAATGACTCCAAGTCTGTCTCTTTAAGGGTCACATTTGCTATAGGTTACTCTCCACCAAGTTTAGGACACTCCTATCTCTTTTTAACTTACTGAGAACTTTAAACATGAATAAATAGTGATTTTTATTAATATTTTCCTGCATCTATGGAGTTGATCAAACGTTTTTTTCTCTTTAATCTGTTAAAGGGATTAATTATATTAATATATTTTTCTAAGATTAAAAACATTCTTATAAGATTCAACATGGTCAAAATGTATTGTCTTTCTAACACAGCGTTCGATTCTATTTACTAATATTTTAGTCAGGGTCCCTGTAGCTCAGTGGTTAGAGTGCTGGCCTGTGCTCCAGGGGTGGGCAGGTTCAAAGCCTGGTGTGAAGACTTTGTGAAGCCCTTCACAAAGGCAGGTGTGAAGCCCAGGCCTGCTTCACAAAAGAAAAAATAAGTCACTGAAATGATATTTTAGCCAGAATTCTTACAACTACATTCATAAATGAAACTGGCCTGTAATTTTCCTTTTTGACAATGTCTTTGCCTAGTTTTGATGTTGGGATTATAGAATGAATTGGGGAGTATTCTCGATTTTCCTAATGTCTGGAGGGGTTTGTATGAAACTGAGATAACGTGTCCTTTGAACGTTTGGTAGAACTTGCCTATAAACATCTTAACCTTATAGTTTCCTTGTGGCTAGCCTTCTAATCACTGCTTCCATTTTTCTACAATTTATAGAATTTTCTACCTTTTTTTTCTTTCCAAACATCAGTCCTAATATGCAGTAGTTTCCTAGAAATATGTCTCAGCTGCAATCTTTTATTTTCAATAGTATTCAGTTATCTTTTAAATCCTTTCTTAATCCTTTCTTAACTGTAATTCTGTCCTTCATTACCTTCATAATGCTCTTTATTTGTATTTTCTCTGCAATGATTTTGTCAGAGCTTTATTTATTTTTTTAGTTTTCTTCTTTTCTTTTCTTTCTTTTTTTTTTTTTTTGATACAGAGTCTCACTCTGTCACACTGGGTAGAGTCCTATGGCATCATAGTTCATAGCAACCTCAAATCCTGTGCTCAAGAGATCCTCCTGCCTCAGCCTCCCAAGTAGCTGGGACTACAGGCACCTGCCACCACGCTCAGCTAGTTTTTCTATTTTTAGTAGAGATGGGGTATCATCATTGCTCAGGTTGGTCTTGAACTCCTGAGCTCAAGCAATCTACCTCAGCCTCCAGAATGCTGGGATTACAGGTGTGAGCCATCGTGCTCAGCCTGTATTTTTAGTTTTTTTAAATAACTTTTTGCTTTATTGAGCTTCTCTGTACACAATGGAAATCAGACAATGGAACAAAGAAATTGTGGCAACAAGCAATTTGTGGATGACTCTTTGGATTATGATATTAACTGGAAGAATTAAGTCTCACAACTTTTATAATTACTGACATCGAGAGATCTAGAATTTCATATGATGAACTGGAAATAAACCAACAAAACCCACAAAGATGAAAAGTTCTGTTTTTATCGTTGTAAAACTCCAATTCAGCTCTGAAAGTCTTTGACCCATAGGAGTCAAAGATTGTGATACTTATTTGCTAAAGTTGATCAAAGTCAACCAACAGTTTGAAGTTATTGTTGAGTTAAAAGACGCAAGAGAGTAATAATGATGGCTGTTGTTATTAAGGTTACAAAGGTGAGGTCCTCAGAAATGGGGAGACGCTGAGATCTGTACCTGCTTCTCGGCTTGTTTCAGGAGCTTCTGGAACCGCTCATCCTCCAGTACACCTAGTGGAAGGTCAGTCTCTCCCTGAGCTTTCAATTCCTCCAGCTTTTGCCGCAAGCCCCTCAGGGCCTGCAGCTCATCGTTGAGGCGACTCTGCCGTGTCAGAGAGGCCTGCAGGTCCAGTTCCAGGTCCAGAGATGTGCGCACGGGGCGCTCTTGGGCTGTTCTTCTAAGGACTGGCTGGCAGACAGTCTGGATGGTTGGAAACAAAACAACAGCAGAGCACTCTGTTAGTGTGGGGAGTGATTGTTCTTCCATCTTTCCTGGTGCAGGATGGGACTGTACTTCCCTGCACCCTGGAAGGAAGGGCAGGGTGGCCAAGCAACTTGCTTTGGTGCCTAGAGGGGGAGCGGGAAGGACGGGCACCATTTATCAGAGGCAGGGTGGGAGGCACAGGTTTCTGTCCCCTCACAGTGAGGCTCCAATAGCTTGGTCCTGAGTGAGAACAACACAGAACCTGGAACCTAGACAACCTGCAGTGAATGAATGGACAAGCAAGAAATAAACCTTTGGCTGGGTGCGGTGGCTCACACCTGTCATCTCTGCACTCTGGGAGGGTGAGGTTGAGCACAGGATTTCAAGACCAGTCTGAGCAAGAGCCAGACCCTGTCTCTACTAAAAATAGAGAAATTAGCTGGATCTGGTGGTGGGTATCTGTAGTCCCAGCTACTCGGGAGGCTGAGGCAGGAGGAGGATTGCTTGAGCCCTAGAGTTTGAGGTTGCTGTGAGCTATCATGCCACAGTACTCTACCCAGGGCAATAGAGTAAGACTGTCAGATAAAAAAAAGAAAAAACAAGCCTTTATTGTTTTAAAGCAGAGAATTTTAAAGTTGTTACCACACTGGCCTGACCAATCTACTGCATGAAGCTTGCCCTATGTGAAAAGCAAGCATATTCCCAGCCATTTACATTTCCTCTGTTTTGGGGCACCTAATACTCTCCGCACAGCTTCCCACCTTTGCTAATGTTTCCACGAGCGGCAGCCAGAATGCAGCCGGTCAATCAATCAATACGCTTAAATTCCAGCTCCTTCCTTGGCTTCCCATGGTGTGCTATCTACTTTCCCATCAAATCAGCACTGTTCTTCCCAGGGCCAACCTTGTCCATTTGTCAAGCGATAATTAACAAATGTATATGCAAAAATGTCTGCTGGAGTTTGCAGGCAGACCATTAGGAAGAGCAGACGCCACTGCCAACCTGAGGACTTCAACTGCAGGATGGCAGGAGCCATAGCAACAGCCAAATGTGGATTAGCACGTTAAGTACTGAGGAAGCCAGGGCAGCTCAGGGAGACCATCTGGGGCTGGGCACACTACCTGTGGGAGAGGATTCAGACCAGGCCAGGTAAGGCTGTGTTAGCAAAAGGGAATAAGGAGACATTTTTTGTCTACACTGATGGCAGTGGGAATGCAAAATAAGAGATCCCTAACAAGAACTTGTACTATTTGATACAAGAGAGGACAGACAGAAACTCCACAAGCACTGTGCCTTGAAGATCGGGAAAATGGTAGGGTGGTGCTCACAGCAGAGGGAAGGGAAGAGAAGGGCTCCTCTGTCCTCCCTCTTATTTCAGAGCGAATGCCCAAATTGGAATAGCTCTATTGCCTCCTATTATTCTCTTTATTTTTATTATTTATTTATTTATTTATTTGAGGCTCTGTCCCTGGGTAGAGAGCTGTGGCATCATCATAGCTCACAGCAACCTCAAACTCTTGGGCTCAAGTGATCCTCCTGTCTCAGGCACCCACCACCAGGCATGGGTGGTTTTTCTATTTTTAGTAGAGATGGGGGTCTTGCTCTTGCTCAGCCTGGTCTTAAACTCCAGAGCTTAAGCGATCCTCCAGTCTTGGCCTCCAGAGTACTGGGATTATAGGCATGAGACAACAGCCCCAGTCTCACCTCCTAGCACTTACTACACACTCGCTACAAGTTTACGTGGTGGGCTCCTGCAACATTCTTAGTATTCGGTTTCCTTCATTCAACTGCTGCCCTCTCTATGAATGTATTACCCAGTAAGACTTCTCTAGACTAGTGCTTTTCAACCTAGGATTTTGGGTGTGCTGTGAAAAAAACTTTTTTTTTGAGATAGTCTCACTTTGTCATCCTTGGTAGAGTATCATGGTGTCATAGCTCAGAGCAACCTCAAACTCTTGGGCTCAAGTGATTCCCTTGCCTCAGCCTCCTGAGTAGCTAGGACTATAGGTGCCTGCCACAATGCCCAGCTATTTTTAGAGACAGAGCGTCGCTCTTGCTGAAGCTGGTATTGAACCATTGAGCTCAGATCCACCCACTTCGGCCTCCCAGAGTGCTGAGATTACAGGCTTGAGACACATGTGCTGTGAAATTTTTAAAGATCATTCATCATATTATTTGTGAAAGAAGTTTAAGGCATAGTAAGTATATCCTTGTTTTTTTTAAACTCTATTTTTATCAACATAATTTGACTGTGCCACAGAAGTTCAACTGTAGGTTCAAGTGCGCTGTGTGATAAAAAAGATGAGAAACACTGGTCTAGACCCACATTCTCTCTGACTGTATTACTTGTTTCTCAGAACCAGGAATCCTTCATAGTTGCCAACCACATGACGCTGGTGAGTCCACATGAAGGATGCATGGTCTTTGGCAAGCGGTCATCAATGGGATCCTTAAGGGAGAATAATAAGTGCTGATTTGTAGGGTTGCCAATTTCACTGGTGTAAATATTCTCACCATCATCTTTTTCAAGCTGTCACTATGAAGTCATGGATGTGGAAAGAGACAGGCACAGTCGGCTCCTGTGAGCCCGTGTGAGCAGGGTCCAGCATGGCACAGCCATGGATCCCCTCTGCCTCATCACACGGATGCCTGTCAGGCAAACCTTTTACTGTTTTCTTACATTTGTTCACCCATCTTTTTTTTTTTTTTTGCAGTTTTTGGCCAGGGCTGGGTTTGAACCCTCTACCTCCAGCATATGGAGCCTCTGAGCCACAGGCACTGCCCTTCACCCATCTTCATGCTATAATTCCTCCATCAGAACTCTGCTCCCCGCTCAGCCCTCTCAAACCTCAGGTCTACTTTACAAGCCATTTAAAAACATCTATCATGTTTCAGGTTCACCTGTGTCTGGTTCCAGTTCTTTTAATACTGAAGTTTATCAGTCACCCAACTGTTTTGCCCCTCTACTCCATGCAGTGAAAATTGCTCTGAATAGCGCAATCCCCCCCGCCCCCATGAAGGTGCATGCTGCTCATGAAGGCAGGAGACTTAGGGAGCAGTTGAGAATTTTCACTCGAGATGATGGAAATTAAGGTGCTTGGCAACCTGAAAGATCTATACCTCAGAATTTTGGGAAAATACTGACTACTAAATAAATACTAGCACATCTGGTCCACGTCCTTCTCCTGGACACATAAGGGTGGTGACCTTGCCACTGACTGAGATCTACACACAGTGCTCTGCCCTTACCAAATCACACATTTTAAGTCAAAATGCCATAGTGAACAAATAAATTTCCTTTAGTATTTCAGCAGTTGGTAAGTTAACAGGAATTTTTCAATGATTTGAATAGTTCAACCTTTTACTTTATTTCTATATTCTCTCAGACTTGTCTTTTTTTGAGACACAGTCTTACTCTGTTACTCTGGGTAGAGTGCTGTGGTGTCACAGCTCATAGCAACTTCAAATTCTTGGGCTCAAGTAATCCTCCTGCCTCAGCCTCCTGAGTAGCTGGGACTATAGGACCTTCCACAATGCCCAGTGGAGGATTTAGCCAGTGGGACCTCTGATAGCGAAGCCTGGACACTTAGTCTGCAGCATGTGTGCAGACTCTGCCCACAAGTATGTCAGACAGGGTGTGGGACCCAGTGGCCTCTGAGCTGCCCACCCATGTTAATTTTTGACCTTCTAAAAATATGTTTCAGTAAGTTAGAAAAACTATGCGTTCTCCCTTTACCAGAATGTCTGCTGGTCCCACAACTGCTCAGCGGCCATTCATACTGGGGAGCCACTGGGGCAGTCTGTAGTTCAGGAGTCCCTCGAACTCCTGAGCTCAAGCAATTTACCCACCTTGGCCTCCCAGAGTACTGGGATTATACACATGAGCCACTGCGTCCAGCCTCTTAGGCTTGTCCTTAAAGCCTGAGA
The DNA here is from genome assembly GCA_963575145.1 of Galago senegalensis. Taxonomy (NCBI): domain Eukaryota; kingdom Metazoa; phylum Chordata; class Mammalia; order Primates; family Galagidae; genus Galago; species Galago senegalensis. The sequence continues at coordinate 18,722 of CAUYTI010129639.1, forward strand.
CCTGTGGCCCCTGAGCTGCCCATCCATGTTAATTTTTGACCTTCTAAAAATATGTTTCAGTAAGTTAGAAAAGCCGCGTATTCTTCCTTTACCAGAATGTCTGCTGGTCCCACAATTGCTCAGTGGCCATTCACAGTGGGGAGCCCCAGGGCAGACTGTAGAAATGTGTCCCACGTGGGCTGAGTCTGCACACATGCTACAGATTAAGTGTCCAGGCTTCACAATCATAGGTCCTCTTACACCAGTGACAAGCAAGCACTCTCATCCTCTATCTGCCCCCACAGCTGCCACAACCCCTGCATCTCTGCAGAATCCCAGTGGCTCCACTCAGCAGCCAGGGAGCCTGCAGCACTGCCACTGCACAGTTCTGGGGTCCACACTTCACAGCCCACAGCCCGCAGCTCTGCCCAGTGGGGTGTGGCTGAGGGAATACATACCCTTTTGACTCTCAAACTGCGCCGTTCAGTGGAGTTTCTCACAAACAGTGATTTTTTAGCCAGGGTTGAACTGTCACTGTCGCTCCGATTTAACTGGCAGCAAAGATTAAAAAAAAAACAAAAAACAACCAAACAAAAGCTGAGCAAATGAAGCAGGTACTGATAATCTAAGTTTATTTCTTTAAATAAAATCCTCCCAAACAAGTTTTCCCGGTTCTATGCTTTTCTTAAATAACTTCATTTTCTTCTTCTTCTTTTTTTTTTTTTTTTCCTGAGACAAAGTCTCACCCTATCATCCTGGGTAGAGTACAGTAGTGTCAGCCTACAGTGACCTCAAACTCCTGGGCTCATGTGATCCTTCTCCCTCAACCCCACAAGTAGCTGGGAACACAAGTGCCTGCCACTTTTTTTGGGGGGGGGCTGCAGTTGCCATTTTGTTTAGCAAGTCCAGGCTGGGCTCAAACCCGCTACCTTCAATGTATATGGCTGACACCCTGGTCACTGAGCTACAGGCACCGAGCCTGTCTAGAAGTATTAGTAGGAGATGATTTCTGCTTTAAAATCCAATTCACAAGTTCAAGTTCAGAAAGACTAACGTGGTTTGAAACATGCATGACACAGACCAGAATACACGTATGTCATTATATGTTTCTAAATACAGGCTAAAGTCCAAATACATATACTTAGTCACCAGATCCTTTTATTAACACTTACTTGCCAAATAAAATCATGTTAGAACCAACGAGATATTAAATTTAGGGGAACAACTAAGTTAGACCCTCGGAGCATACTCTTCTCTGTATATTTCATGGCACCTCTTGCCAGCAGCCTTTGCAGCCAGCCCGTGAAGATTCCTGGTGCACAGGCTCCTGTCCCCAGGGGCCACTCTGTGCCAGGCAAAGGGGACAGGCTGCAGCCTTACCCTGCAGATGTACTGGCTCCGCTGTCCTGGGGAAAAGGTCTGGGAACGCACGATCACGCTGCTTCTCACAAGTGGGTGCTGCAGGGCACTCAGGCCGCTGCGGTCTTTGGGGCGAACTGCCATGTTGTCACTGGCCGCTTCATCTGTATTTGTCTCTTTATCGACCTACAAAGGAAGTGGAAGTCAGCGCTTTGTCAGGAGCTGACGTGTGTAAGAAAGGAAGAAATAGGAGCAAGAGGGACACCTTTACACTGTTGGTGGGACTGTAAACTAACACAGCCTTTTTGGAGGAAAGTATGGAGAATCCTTGAAGAACTCAAAACTGACCTTCCATTTGATCCCACAATCCCACTACTAGGCATCTACTCAGAAGAAAAAAAATCATTTTATTATAAGGACATTTGTACTAGATTATTTGTCACAGATCAATTTATAATCACCAAGATGTGGAAACAACCTAAATGCCCATCAACTCAGGAATGGATTAACAAACTGTTTTATGTTTACCATGGAATAGTATTCAGCCATAAAAAGATGAAGGCTTTAGGCTGAGGCAAGATAATTGCTTGAGCCCAAGAGTGTGAGGTTGCTAGGAACGATGATGCCATGGCACTCTACCAAGGGTGACAAAGTAACACTCTGTCTCAAAAAAAAAAAAAAAGAGAGAGAGAGAGAGTTGGAGACTTTACATCTTTTTTTTGTTAACTTAGATGTAGTTGAAACACATTCTTCCTAGTAAAGTAGTACAAGAATGAAAAAGCAAGTGTCCAATGTTCTCAATACTAATATGAGGCTGGCAGAGGATCTAATCTACGCCCACACTAGAGACAGACTCAATTCAATGTAAGCTAGGGGGTGGGGGAAGGAGGAGGGACGAAGGGAAGGAGGGAGGGGGATTGGTGTGCTCCCATCTAATGGGCACGATGTAAGGGGCAGTACACAATTACAAAAGGGACTCTACCTAACAAATATAAACATTGCAACCTAGTTGTCTGTACTCTCACATTAACCTGAAGTAAAAAAAAAAAAAGAAAGGAAGAAATATCTAAAGTTACATATACACAAAAGAAATATCTAATGTCAGGACAGAGACTCATCTAACAAGAGGGCTGCTTCCAAAGGGCAACTGAGGAGAATGGTTTTCTACTGAGTTCTCAGCACGGTAGATATCTCCCTACCCACAGCAGGTAGGGTGATATCCGTCCAGTGTCACCTCCAACAGTTTAGACACAAAAACGGAGGTTTGGACTTAAGGAGGTTCTATAAGGAACCCTATTTGGGAATGTATCATCCTTAAACTTTATTCAAGATTCTCATTAATTTATTTCAGAATAAATAATAGAAATAATTAAACAAGAAATTGAAAATATACCACAAAGTTGTAGATTTAAATAAAATATGCAGTTACATACATATGAATATAACAACTGTTATGAAGCTGAGTTTGGATTTATACTGGATTTTTGGCAATGTAACAAAAATAAAATTCAAGTAAAAATGGAAAATTCTCAAAATATAAATTTGGTAGGTATAGGCTGATGTCTGTTTATGGGTATAACTTGATTCTGAACATGCCTCTTTTTTTTTAAGACAGAGTCTCACTCTGTCACCCTGGGTAGAGTGCTGTGTCATCATAGCTCACAGCAACCTCATACTCTTGGGCTCCAGCCTTCCTCTTGTCTCAGCCTCCTGGGTAGCTGAGATTATAGGCACTCACTACCATGCCCAGCTAATTTTTTTATTCATAGTAGAGATGGGGCTTCACTCAGCGTGGTCTCAAACTCCTGAGCTCAAGCAATCCCCCTGCTTTGGTTTCTCAGAGTGCTGAGATTACAGGTCTGAGCCACCCGGCCCTGCCCTAAACGTGCTTTTTGATGAAAATTTGCTCCTTTGTGAAAGATGTCCTCAGTCAGGGTATAATATTACTTCCTCAGGAAGAAAGAATTAGAACTTACTAAACTCTATTACCAACATCTCAAGTGTGTAACATCATCAAAGCTTGAAAATAATCTTCCTCATTCGGGGATGGCAGTCTCAATACATCTTTCACTCATCTAGCAAAATTACCTGCTTAATAACTTGGTTAGCTCCTGTCTCTAAACCAAATCATCAGCCACCTTCCACAGATTTCAATCAGAACACTATCTAACCCAAATGAACTTTAAATATTTTCTTTGAGGCAGTGCCTGTGGCTTTGCGAGTAGGGCACCAGGCCCATACACAGAGGGTGGCAGGTTGAAACCCAGCCCTGGCCAAACTGCAATGAAAAAGTAGCCAGGTGTTGTGGCAGGTGCCTGTGGTCCCAGCTACTCAGGAGGCTGAAGCAAGAGAATTGCCTAAGCCCAAAAGCTGGAGGTTGCTGTGAGCTGTGACACCACAGCACTCTACCAAAATGAGATTCTGTCTCTAAAAAAAAAAAAAAAAAAAAATTTACTTCGTGTTTGAAATGGAAATAAACTCATAACATGCATGAAACTTGATATAATTTAGTCATCCCTGCTATCATCCAAGACATTCAGAATGTACATTAAAAAATTCACAGAATATGTATAAAGATTTAAAGGAGCCAGCACTACTTCTATTCTTTTATCAAATACAAACAGAGATTTATTATTTTAGGCTCACTTAAAAATCTCAGAGTATTTACAAGGCTTCCTAGAGCCTAGTCCCACAAATGAAGACAGACCTGAATGGGTAAACAAGCATGTCCCTGGTCTACAAGGTGCCTACAGGATATGTGTTTTAGGGGCGCAGATAATAGTCACCAGGGTTGGTATTCCAGCAGGTGGCTGGCTTCTCAGGTGACTGGCACAGTTATTTTCTTTCTGGCTGCTGTCTTCGTTAATCTCGGACACACTAGCGTGTGAACTTAAGTCTTCTGTACAGCTACTGCCCTTTGGCATTTTAACTTCAGCCTCTTTTTCAGCCACAATTTCATCAGAGGCCTCTCCCAGCATTGTCAACCTATGGTGAAACGACAAGATACAGAAACAAAATACATTTTTGGTCAGGTGGGCGTGCTCCATGGACAGTGCAGCTGGGGCTTACCAACCCATCAGCTGGGAAACAAGTGACAGACTCACACATAATGATCTGGCCATTTCTGGTACTCTTAACTAAATGTCTCATAAAAAATAAAATTTTTACTCTGTAGCAACCTGCAGCAAAATCACCATAATGTGGTTCTAAAAAGTTAAAATTCGTAAAATATAACCTAATTTCTAGGTATTGAAATAGACACATTCTGAGAATCATAATAACAGTTTGATCTCAGCACTTAAATATATTGACACCCACTATAAAATAACTTGGTATCGGTTGTCAGTTGACTGTAATATTAATCATGGGACAAAACAGAGTTACTCTCAGCTAACAGTCAATTAAGACTCATAGTCTAGCAGTGAGAGCCCTGTGTTTTACTACTGAACTAGTGAGGACTCCTAGTGCCATAGGATTTCATCATTAACAAAAGCCCTGGGCTCAGCACCTGTAGCTCAGGGGCTAAGGGCGCCGGCCACATACACCAGAGCTGGCAGGTTCGAATACAGCTCCAGCCTCCCAAACAAAAATAGCAAAAAAATAGCTGGGTGTTGTGGTGGGTGCCTGTAGTCCCAGCTACTTGGGAGGCTCAGGCAAGAGAATTGCTTAAGCCCAAGAGTTGGAGGTTGCTGTGAGCTGTGAAGCCATGGCAGTCTACTCAGGGCAACATAGTGAGACTCTGTCTCAAAAAACAAACAAACAAAAACAAAAGCCCTGGCATGAGCCTGGGTGACATTACAAGTGCTGCCCCAGGATGTAAGTGCAGTTTCTATAGAACACACAATGCAAGAGCACTAGGAGGGCTTGGGACATGAGTTTCATGTCTCAGAGTGGGAACATTTTTCCACTGGTCACCAAATGTCCGGCTTTGATGGAGATTGGTGATATCCTGACAAAGTGGCACGGGCTAGCCATGAAAAAGAACATGAGGGGAATCACTGATGACCCTGATGAATGATAAATTCCTTTATCTACACACTCAGTGTATTTTTTGGAGATAGTTGTAAAACAAGTTGTATTTTATATGTGTGAGGAAAGCTTAGTATTTAAAGATGCTGTGATGAACCTTATAATTACTATTGTAGTTATTTGTTTTGTAGTGCTGATTTTTATTTACTATGAAGAGTTTTTGATAAGCACAAAGTATAACTACATCTTTTATATCAGTGTAGTAGCTAGTTCTTCCTTCCAAAAACCCATGACTGTGTCATTTATGACATACTTTGTCACTCTGCGTTTCTAAATAGTTTTATAGGTATATATACATACACACAAATGCATGCTATTATGTATATGCACATGTGTTAAAATATAAGCAAGCAACTATATATAAAGACTAATCTAAATAACTTTACATACACGTCATTAAAAATGAAGTATTCACTAAAATTTGTTTTTAGAGAAACCAGTCCAAACCAGGAAAGACACCTTTTTATATACACACTCTGGACACGTGCAATAATAACCTCCTCTTTCCCCCTGCCCACCCCTTTAAAGGATGAGGTACAGATACAGAGAAGAAAACAGAAAAAGAAGGTGAAAGTGGTAAGAGAAATGACTACTCAGCCGTTTGCCAAAGGCTCTATTTATCTTACTAGAGACTAAATGGTGCTTCTGGGTAGTTAAAAAAAAGAATCTCTCTTAAATTTATCTATGACTCTATAATAAGCTTCCTTTTTTTTTTTTTTTTTTTTTTTTGAGACAGAGTCTCAAGTTGTCCCCCTGGGTAGAGTGCTGTAGCATCACTCACAGCAATCTCCAACTCCTGGGCTCAAGCGAGTCTCCTGCCTTGGCCTCCCAAGTAGCTGGGACCACAGGCACCCGCCACAATGCCTGGCTATTTTTTTTTTTTCCTGGGTTGCAGCCATCATTGTTGTTTGGCGGGCCCGGGCTGGATTTGAACCTGCCACCTTAGGTGTATGTGGCTGGCACCTTAGCCACTTGAGCCACAGGCGCCAAGCCATCTTTTTTTTTTTTTGAGACGGAGCCTCAAGCTATCCCCCTGGGTAGAGTGCCAGGGCATCACGCTCATAGCAACCTCCAACTCCTGGGCTCAAGCAAGTCTCCTGCCTCAGCCTCCCAAGTAGCTGGGACTACAGGTGCCCGCCACAATGCCCGGCTATCCGTTGGTTGCAGCCATCATTGTTGTTTGGCGGGCCCAGGCTGGGGATTCGAACCCGCCACCTTATGTGTATGTGGCTGGCGCCTTAGCCGCTTGAGCCACAGGCGCCGAGCCCCATCTTTTTTTTTTTTTGACAGAACCTCATCCCGTTGCCCTGGATAGAGGGGCTGGGGTGTCACAGCTCACAGCAACCTCAAATTCCTGGGCTCAAGTGATCCTCCTGCCTCAGCCTCCCAAGTAAGTGGGACTACAAGTGCCTGCCACCACTCCCAGCCAGTTTTCTATCTTTAGTAGAGACGGGGTCTCGCACTCCTGAGCTCAAGCAATCCGCCCACCTCAGCCTCCCAGAGTGCTGGGATTACAGGTGTGAGCCACCACACCTGGCCTTTTCTTATCTTTTAAAATTGATAGTTTAGATTTTTTTTTTAATAGAAGCTCAGAAAATAGTGATTAACAATGAAAACAAGAATAGAAAATCTGGTTAATGTGTAAACTTTGCCCACAGTCTTTCCAAATTACCTCCTTCAACTCTCTGATGACCAAGGAAAGACTTCCCCTGGCCAGAGCTCCATGAAGCCACACTGCCTTTCAAATTCTAGAATAAAATGTGGCCCTATGAAGACTTCACTGAAGGTTTCTTATGAGAATCTAAATATATGCTCTTTGAGTTCCCAAAGCAAGAGGAAACAAGCGCTTTACCAATCTCCATCTGGACCCCTCTGCTCTTTTTCCTGCCCTGGTTCATCCTCCTCTTGTTCTTGTGCTAATTCTTGTTCCACAGCCAACAACTCCGCTGAGGTTCTTGCAAGCAAGGCTGACACTGCATCCTGGAGAATGTAAAACATACGGCAATTAGCATCAGAGACTTGGAAGATGATTTAAAACCTCATCAGATGGAGACTGTATTTCCAGCTATGAAGACGCAGCTTGTAACAGATCCAACTCTCCTGCTGAGAACAAATATGAAAGCTGAATTAAAAAACAAACAAACAAGCAAACAAATAAAAACTCTCAGATGTCTTGAAGCAATGTGGAGCAACAAAGGCAAGTAGGACCCGAGGGCCGAGATCCCAGGAAGAAGAGAAATACAATGAGGTGAAGTCACTGCCATTCCCGCCGCTTTGGGCGACTGCCAGTTCTAACAGTGGGGTGCGAACACACCGTGGCTGCCCAGAACGGAGGCGGCGTCAGGAGGACGGGAAGACCAAACCAAGTCCAGGACTACCAAGGCGCTGGGTCCACAAGAGCCCAGAGAATATGAACTGTGAAGTGAGCCCAGTGTTGGGCAGGATATTCCATCCAGGCATTTGCTGTTCCTAAGCTGCCTGCGTGCAGAGCAAGAAGCTGAGAAACAAGCAGAAAAGCAGCTGCCAGGAGGCTAACACGGCAGGGAGGTGTTTCTCATGTGGTACCCAGGGGAGAAAAACTGGAATTCAGGTCCCCCGGCGATTTGGACTATCGGCCCATATTGTAATTGGCCTTCTGAAGAATATGAAATCCTCTCTGGAGGCAGTATCAGCCAGGCACAATCATGTGTTATACCTAGCATTCCATCAGGACTGAAGGCAACAGAAAGAGCTCACAGGTGATCTATGCACTGCAGGTTTTTTTTTTTTTTTGAGACAGAGCCTCAAGCTGTCCCCCTGGGTAGAGTGCCATGGCTTCACTGCTCACAGCAACCTCCAACTCCTGCGCTCAAGCGAGTCTCTTGCCTCTGCCTCCCAAGTAGCTGGGACCACAGACGCCCGCCACAACACCCGGCTATTTTTTGGTTGCAGCCCATCATTGTTGTTTGGCAGGCCCGGGCTGGGGATTCGAACCCGCCACCTTAGGTGTACATGGCTGGCGCCTTAGCCGGTTGAGCTATAGTCGCCAAGCCTGCAGGTATTTTTTGTTGACAAATTCAAAGTATTGCTTTTTCGTTTTCTTGCTTTATTTTTTTTTTTTTTTTGAGACAGAGTCTCATTCTGTACCCTGGCGTCATAGTTCATGCAACCTCAAACTCCTGGGCTCAAGTGATCTTCCTGTCTCAATCTCCTAAGTGGCTGGAACTACAAGTGCCTACCAGCACTCCCAGGCAGCCAGTTTTCTATTTTTAGTAGAGATGGGGTCTCGCTCTTGCTCAGGCTGGTTTTGAACTCCTGAGCTCCAGTGATCCTCCAGCCTTGGCCTCCCAGGGTGCTGGGATTACAGGTGTGAGCCACCACACCCAGCCAAAGTGTGGCTTTTTGAGTCTGTGTTGTTAGGTGAATGTATTTCCTCCTTCTGTTCAACTGACCCTTTTTCATTATGAGATGTCCTTAAATACCTCATATTTTAAAAAATCTTCCCTTCCACAATGTTCACTCTAGTTTCTCATGTGTGGTAGATGACTAGTGAAGCACTACTGCTTATTAACTGACTTTTGCTTAGTAAACTCTACTAGATAATCTAATAAACTTGAACTCAGTATCAACAGCCACACACAAATGTTAAATCAGTGGTGAATGGCTTCACAAAATTCCCCTTTCTAAATTTTTTGAAGTATTATATTGAAGTATGACTGTTGTTTACAGAACACATTTTTTTTTTTTTTTTTTTTGAGACAGAGCCTCAAGCTGTCCCCCTGGGTAGAGTGCCGTGGCATTACAGCTCACAGCAATCTCCAACTCCTGGACTCAAGCGAGTCTCTTGCCTCCGCCTCCCAAGTAGCTGGGACCACAGGCGCCCGCCACAACGCCCGGCTATTTTTTGGTTGCAGCCGTCATTGTTGTTTCGCGGGTCCGGGCTGGGGATTCGAACCCGCCACCTTAGGTGTACGTGGCTGGCGCCCTAGCTAGTTGAGCTATAGGCGCCGAGCCCTTACAATGAAATCTTAAGGCTCCCACCCAGCAGCCAACTAACTGACCTCCTTTTGGCCAAGGGGATCCCTAAAACAGAGTTGCTAGCCCTGAGAAAGGAAATCAGAGATGCCTCATCATGTCCCCTCCCTTCTTAGAGATGTCCTTTGTGACTCATTACAGGCCTAAGGCTATGCAAAACCTACCTGCTGGCCCTCTGTATACATAACAAACAGCTTGAGTCTGGCCATACTTCCAGTAATTTGTCTTTGATTAACAGACCCATATGTTAACTCAAGCATTCCTTTTAACTTACTCTAGTCTTTTCCACCAAGGCTAACACTTTCAGCCAATTGTCAGCTAAAGAATCTTTAAGCCCACCTATACCCTGTAAGCCCTCTCTCCTCCCCTTTGAGATGTTCCACTACTCTTTGGGGCCAAACCAATGTATGCCCTCCATGTATTGATTTATGACTTTACCTGCAATTTCCGTCTCCCAAGATGTATAATACCAAAATGTAACACCACCACAACAAATTCACTTGCTTAGGGCTTCTTACATGGTGGTTCTGGGTCATGGTCCTCAAATTTGACTCAGAATATAAACCTCTTGAAATCATGTTATAGAGTATGGCTTCTTCGCTGCTGACAGCATCAAGTGGAGACAAAGAGGGGATTGCTTCTCTATGATTCTGCAGTTAGCTATGGGGTGAGGTTCAGAGCAGGACCAGGTATGATGCCAGGGCCTGCAAGCCGAAAGGGAAGAGTGTTTACTTACAAAGCAAAAACGATTTAAAGTCTAAACTCTCAAGGCCAGTGGCCCTGGCTCACACCTGTAATCCTAGCAATCTGGGAAGCCAAGGAGGGTGGATTGCCTGAGCTTGGGAGTTCCAGACCAGCCTGAGCAAGAGCTAGACTAGGGTGACCAGACGGCCCGCTTTTGATCAATTTGTACCGCGTCCTGTGGTGTTTTAAAAAAGTCCCGATTTTTGGAAAGAATGCACAAACTGGCGGGAGAACAGGAAGGGTATATATGGTGTTCGGCTGCCATGTGGCTATTTCACTAGAATAATTGTTGAGAAGTGATTATCGAGAACTGCTTATCAAAGTTTGCATTGTTGTCAGGCCCTGCCCTGCCCCATCCCC